>OX465201.1:7800000-8100885 GCA_949987655.1 Polymixis flavicincta
ATTTCATATAAACCTGCATGGGCACTTATGAAACGTCAGAAGCTAGGTTCACGGTTCCAAAATGTTGTTTCCTATGGAGAAGAGCCGGCAAGAAACTCCACGGTTACTCTTTTAAAAATGATTGGCTTTAACAATGCTTTCAGAGATAAAATGTATGGGAGGACAGTGCAGGCCTGTCAATAAGTACCAGGTACTTAGACGAATACAGAATAGAAAATCGTCTACAAAATCTACAGTCAGTAAGGCCTATATAAAATAAAATCTGTCTAAACATCACCTAAATGACTAAAACTTAGCTCAAAGACTAAATCAACTAGATTCGTTCTAGATTTTCAGTTTAAACAAGGAGGGCGGCAATGACCCCAAAGCACTTTTAAAATCTTTCACGTACCCGCAGCTTTACAAAGCAAATACAAAAAACACATTTTTGAGAATTTTTTTGGAGAAATTTGAGTCAGAAAAATCTTTTTTTTTTTTTTCATACTTGGTAGTAATAAAGTAACAACAGATTCACGGGTCGATCGATCAGGTTAAGCTACGCTTGCCGCGGTTGGTCCGTGGATGGGTGACCATCTTTACATACCAAGACCCCTCCGTGCCTCGGAAAGCACGTTAAGCCGTTGGTCCCGGCTGTCATTTGTGGATCTTTGACAGTCGTTACGCGTCGTCAGAAGCCCGAAAGTCTGACAACCAGTCTTACCAAGGGGTATCGTATTACCCAGATACTGGGTTGTGGAGGTCAGATAGGCAGTCGCTCCATGTAAAATACAGGTGCATCCGGTTAGATTGACCGACCCCAACATAGTTGGGAAAAGGCTAGGCAGATGATGACTTCATCATCATCATCATCATCAGCCTATAATGTTCCCACTGCTGGGACACAGGCCTCCTCTCGGTGAGAGGGATTGGGCCGTAATCCACCACGCGGGCCCAGTGCGGGTTGGTAGATGTCACATGTCTTCAAATTTTTTTGTTCTAGGACATGCCGGTTTCCTCACGATGTTTTCCTTCACCGTTTTGACAGCAGTGGTGATGAAATAATTTACACAAAGTAAAGCGCCTGTCTGGGTTCGAACTCATAACCTACAAGTCGTAAGTCGCGGCCGTTACCACTTGGCCACCACTGCTCTCATGATGACTTGGCAGTAATAAAATCGTTTTATGGGCCAGACTGTATATTTGCCGACTTGTGGTGCAGGCGGGCCTACAAGTTTAGAAAAATAAATAAATTAGGTTCTTACTTTAGTTGACTAAAATCGCAGCATTCTTTACAACTCTTCTGGGCATAAAACAGCATCTTCACATAACTATTAACACTACTACCCCTCACAGCATTTAAAATTTGCCCGAATTTTGCCAGAAACCCATTTCTAGTGCCAGAATCTGCTAGAGAGAATGCTAGGCCACATACTTCTGCCAGTTTCGAGTTGCCAGTCCAGTGTCTGGCATCGGGGTTGGCAAATATGGCGGTCAAAAGTTCTGGCAATGCCACGCCATTTTTGAGTAAGCGTTCGAATATTGGTAGAAGAGGGACCAAGTCTTTAGGTAGGTCTGTAATGTAAGAAATATAGCTTTTAACACACACATGTACAGAAATGTATATATTATACAATATGTAACATAATAATAACCCTAGACCTAATACACCGCAATTAGAGTATTGAATTAAAACCATATTACAATGACGAAGAGTCTTTTTTTAAAGCTTACTATTATTATTACCTACCAAGAAAATCGTATTAACCCACCCTGGCATTACTTTAAGCATTTAAAATTGAGTCTTATGTCGTGATGCCAATGATTTAGTTTAAAAAGTGTATTTGAAGACCGAATTATCCACTGTGGCAGTACTGATGAGTTATTATCATGAATTGTAACGGTATTTTTAAGTATGTTTTTATTATGACAACTCAGGCAATTTAATTTGTAATTGTACGATGGCAACACTTAGAAACAACGTCACCTAGCCGTTATTTCTGGGTGGGGACATAAATGTGTTTTAATGTATTTTAAAAGGTAAAATGGAGTGCGGATCATTGGTTGTTCGACATTCGAAGAGAACAGTTGTGAAATTAAAAGTATAAGCAAGATAAGAGTATTATTTTTTTCTTCAAACTTATTGCCTTGAAAAATTTTTTTTTTTTTTTTTTACGAAAACTAGTAAGTAAGTAAGTAATGCTTTATTTGCTAAAATGTAGGTGTACAAAGTAGTATGATGATGATGTAGTTTTAAATGATAAAACACAACTTCAATACCCCCTTAACCCCTGTACCGTTATATGAACCCATAAACACAATGTTTTGCGTGCGTTGTATTGCGCATTAAAGCAAGTTTTACAAAAAATATATATATATATATATATATATGTATATTTTTTCTCAGAAATTATTTTTATCAATTTTGCCCCTTTTTAACCCTGCTTTTAACAAGATGTCACAACTTGTTGACCCCCTCAACATCTTGTTAAAAGCATGGTGACAACTCATAAGCTTCCTGAGGTCACTTGTATGATCGAAACTCTAAAGTATTCAATTCGGAAACACGAACATTACCATTGAATAACATTGGTTTAACTGTATTTTTGTGTAACTGGCAACACAGAGTCTTATAATGTTGCTATAAGTCTAAAAAAAAACTTACCTTTACAATAATCTTGGAATACACTCCATTTAACTGTAACCATATTCCCGTGCAATTGTAATAAATCATTTAACGTATTTATAAGTCGTTTGTGTACATTGAATTGATGCTTGAATGCGATACAAGTATTTATTAAATATTCTATAGTAGTATTCATATTAGTATCGTAAGTTAATTCTTTTATATTCCATTTTGTTATTGTTGTTATCTAAAAAGAAGAACAAAGGGTTTGTACAAAAGTTTTAATTAATTCTTTATGACCTAGAAACGATATCCCACAAATATAAATACTGCAGCTCAACTCAGAACTTAAGGAGCTCAACGCTTCGACAAACAAGAACCTTTAAAAAAACATTGTTTAAGCAAATAAAGATATAAATACTTACAATATCAATATGTAGGTTATTCAATACGGGTTTTCCATTGTCAGTCGTTGGTGTATCTGCTATAAGTTGTAATAGGGCAGGAAAAAGGGTGTTGCTGTGCGATTTTAGTTCTTCTACCGCATTACATATAGCCTGTAATTGTAAAACATCAGAAGTTAGCCTAGATTACAAGCATCGAGGAGGCAGCGGAAAGGGAGATTTCGAGTGCTCTCCTGACCCGCAGCAGGCGTACCGGGCGTCGGCAACGGAGTCCAATTTTAAATGCTAGCTTCGAATTTCGACTAGACTTTTTGACAATTCAAAATTGTCTGTTAATGGTTTAATTAAAAAAAAATTAAAAAAATTGGTGTTTTTGTCACATGAACGCGTGCATACAAAAAGATAAGATACACATTAATCAAGGGCCTGATTCAGAAGGCAGTACTCCTTCATGAGGCTCGCATCGTGAGGATGTTCCTCTTTCTAGAGCACTGACCACCTGTATCAACTGCCAGGGGTGCGGGTGGTTCGAATGAGACACCGCCGCCCCTGGCACACAGGCAACTGAAGGAACACGGGTGGGTTTTAATCAGTAAACGTCTGACGCTCCGCCTAGAGCGGGGAAGTTATTTGATGATATCACATCCTCAAACAAAATACCACCTGTAGCTTGTACTCTGCCCTGATACCGGCGGATTATACGGCGGTATTTGATATTTTTACTTTTTATATTTTTTTATAAAAAACAAAACAATTTATATGAGATTAATTAAATAAAGGACATGACAGTTAGCTTTAAAAAAAATAGTAAAAAAATGTAATATGCTTCTATAACTCAACATTCTAAACTGCTCTTGCGTTAATTGTATTACATGTTGTTTATACGTTGAAACGATTATACAGGGGAGTTAATTATTTATACTAGGCGTATTTTTAAGATCACATTTTATTATTGCTCAATTTACCTGTGCCAACAGCCATTTAGCATTAAGAGTCATATCCGAAGTTAAAGCGGCGACTACAGTGGTCTTCCACTCGGTATGCTCGAGCGTGCTCGCGTGCTCGAGCAGAGAAGTGAGCGTAGACAAGCAGCCGTGAGCATTGAGCACGCTGTCTTCAAATTCTAGGTAAGTATCGTCTTCTTCTTCCTATAATTTCGTTTAAAAAAGAAAGCAATAGTTTTTATTGTGACTCGCACATGAATATCAAACTAAACTCAATCCCCCTTATTACAAAACAAGGGTTTTCTTTAGGTATGGTTTAAACCATCGAGCCTGTTTTTGAAATAAGAACTTAGAACTGAAATAGAATTACAGCTCCTTTCACAAAACTGACAATTTAGCACAGGACTAACTTGTCAGTTTTGTAAAAGGAGCTGTATTTCGATTTCAGATAGGTTCTTATTTAAAAAACAGGCTCGATGGTTTAAACCATACCTAAAGAAAAACCTTGTTCTGTATGTAATAAGGGGGATAATATTTAAATTAAAAAAATAAGCCCTGTACGAAGCAAAAAGGCCTCTATCTCAGCATGATGCTGCGACATTTAAAGATCGTGTCGCAGTGGTATTCTGTTAGGGCCCGCTGTGATGTCACGGACAGATACAGAATTAAAAAAAAAAACACTTTTATTTGACACGATACATGTAAACAGGCCTCCCGCATGGTGGACCGATGACCTTTTGAAGGCCGCGGGTATCCGTTGGATGGGGAAGCACAAGACCGGTCGAAGTGGAGGAGCCTGGGGGAGGCCTATGTCCAGCAGTGGACGTCTTTCGGCTGAAATGATGATGATGATGTAAACAGACAGTCAATCCAAAAAAAAACATAGTATATGTCATCATCTACCTAGCCATTTCCAAACTTTATTGGGGTCAGCTTCCAGTCTAACCGGATGCAGCTGAATACCAGTATTTTACATGGAGCGACTGCCTATCTGACCTCCACAACGCAGTTACTGTGTAACACAATACCCCTTGGTAAGATCGGTCGTCAGACTTTCGGACAACGTCTTATGGTAGATGCGCTAGATGAATGTATAGCGGCATGTGGAACAGGGTGTAAAGTTCACTCAACCATAGAAAGTCCCTGCCAGGGTTGCGGGTTGTTCGAAAGAGAGACCGTGGCCCCTGGCACATAGGCAACTGAAGGAACACGGGTGGGTTTTATTAAATAAATATTCCTACCATTGTTACGGGATACATTTGTTTTGGGGTAATTGGTGTGAAATAGTGGGTTGTTTTATTGTTAATTTTATTTTCTTTACTGTTTGTTTTCATGGTCATTTGTTTAGTTTATCTTTTGTTTTGTTTTAGGATAAGAATGTTAATTTAATGGGTGCTAATGCCTGAAATAAACGATTAATAATGAGAACTAAAATGAATAAAGGAATAATAATAATTAGTAAGTAAAAGTCTGACATACCCTCCTGCCTACCCAGAGCGGGAGAAGTTATTTGAAGATTCCCAGCCTAAAAAAAATTCCGATGGAATCCGTCCCTCCCTCGTGGGTGTTGTGTTTGGTGGGCATCTGCACGAGAATTTTTTGTTTCTGGCAATGACATTTCGCAGCTCAACCTAGGAGGTTGTCGGCTGCTGAACCGGACTTGACAGGCAAGTCCGGTTCAGCAGTCCACAACCTCATAGATTGACCTGCGAGATGTCAATGCCAGAAACAAAATGAGTTTTTTTTTTCGAATACCTACTAGAAACTAGAATCTTCGGATTGACCTATTACCCTATACCCCTACGGGGACTTTCTTATGGAAAGTTCTTTTTTATGGCGAATTTCACCAATGAACATGGGTTAGGACATAGGATACTTCGCATCTCGGTGGCGCGTTCCTGTGGGACAATTTGCGATCTAATCGCGAGCGATTTACCTAATTTATATGCTTCTCAAATTTGCCTATTCAGAATGTTTAAACTCAGTAATAAAGTATGTTAACAGTATCTAAGTGATTACTGACTGACTGACATATCAACGCACAGCCGAAAAGAAATACTAGGACTAGGAACGACAATGAATTAAGGCGGAGGCGGGAGTTTTAAGTTTTTAAGACCTGGCTCTCCAGCGACTACACGCTAAGGGCCTCGGACCTCGGCTTAGGGCGTTGCTGGAAGAGCAGCAAGGGACAACTGTGCTGTTGGAGACTTTGTTGCGCAACTTCTTCTTCCCAGCTAAACCACTAGGAAGTGGTGAAGGGCGGGCATTTTTGGGGACACTGTTTTATGTAATTTTGACGTTCAAAAGTGCTGAAATCAGGCTAGTTTGAATAAATGACTTTTGGTTTTGATTTTGGACGGACTAGATCGGAATGCCCAAAGATTGATGTTGTATAGATGCAAGTCGCGCGATAAACTCTACGTCCGCGATGGTACGCGATTGGTGCGTAACGAAAAAGCGTTATGCCCCTTGCGACTGTAACTAATATAAAAAGACAAAGAGAGAGTGACTATCTCTCTTTTTTTCATAGTTTTTGAGGGTGCTGGAGCCGATAGTGAGCTCTAATTGAAAATCCAAGTTGGCAGCTACGAAAATTAATTGCGCGATGTCAGTGTGATGCGTAATCCGCAAGTTGCGGTGTAGAATACTGGAATTCAGCTGCATCCGGTTAGACTGGACGCCGACCCTAACACATTTGGAAATGGCTAGGCAAATAATGATGATGTGAATTAAATAAAGTACCATTTTTTTATTCCGCTGTCCAGTGGGATAGTCAGTTACTATCCGGTATCCGGCGGATGGTAAGTTTAGGCTATATAGGCCGAATACCGGATAGCTACCAGATTTCCGTTTCATCTCTAATAATTTTTGTTGCGTTCCGTGTGGTGCCGGACGTAAACAGAATAGCACCATCCCATTTCTTCCCGTGGGTGTCGTAGAAGGCGACTAAGGGACTTACTAGAGAATGGGCAGCAGCGTTCTCTATGCATTTTACCACCATTCTGCGATCGCCAAGCCCAAGCGTGGCGATTATGTCAAAACCCCACTAAAAATAAAGTGGAGGAGCTTGAGGGAGGCCTATCTCCAGCAGTGGACCAAGGCTAGACACATGAATGTTATGGTACTTACATCGTCAACCTCGTCTTCAGGAATCATGTCAAACTGCAGTGGGTTTTCTGAGAGCGTTGTTAGGAACAGTCTGCTTCGAACTGTGCCGGTGAAGGAAGAAGATGTTGCCATGGCGTCCACTGACCGCTTGACTGGTTTACTGCCCTGTAAGAGAAGAGAATAGTAATACAGCATGGAATTAAATAGGTCTAGTTTCGCTGCCGGCCGTTGTCGACTCGATGGTCGACTACGAGGATTCCTGGGACGCGGTGCGGCAGGCTGCGGAGAGGGAGCGGGAGATTGCTTCTGCTAAGACGATCCGCAGCAGACGCACCGGGCGTCGGCGGAGGGCGGATAACGCCCTCTTCCAGCCCCCCTAAATAGGTCCAGGGGGGACGGACTGGGGGATCCGTCGCCCCCTACTTCTTAGGACCCAAGATGGCGGCGCGTAGTGTTCCACGCGCGCCTATCTTTGATGTGGGGGGGAGTTTAACACCTCACTTCCTCCCTAACGCGAGGTGGCCCGCAGAGGCGGGGACCGCGGAAGTCTTACTAGTTCCCGTGATCCCCGGCGCAAGTGAGAGACGGAACACCGGGGTGGTTTTAGTTAGTAAGAGTCTGACAGACCCCTCCGCCCTCCCCGGGGTGGAGGACATCCATGAGGATTTCCCCCGTAATAAAAAAATTAAATAAAAAAGGCACCAGTTGCCTGGAATTTTGATGTCTGGACTTTTTTGGCGCAGCCGTGAGGCACACTTTCCTGCTAATTCTTCACATCGTAATTTACTTTTTTATTTGTTTTTGTTTTACCTGCTATAAAGGAAAAGTTTTTATCCAGTGAGCAAATTTTAACCATGAATTCAGCATATCATTCTAGACCCCCTAACGCAGAAATTTTTCGCCGGCTATACAAAAAAAAAAATCAGCTGTTCCATACATTTTGAACGCGTAGGTATTGCACTTTTCTATGAAACAGCTCTTTTTTTTGTATAACCGGCGAAAAATGTCTGCGCTAGGGGTTCTAGAATGATATGCTGAATTCATGGTTAAAATTTGCGCACTGGATAAAAACTTATCCTCTATATATATTGTGTGCCTTTTAGTTTGTGCTAAATTTCCTTTCTTTCAAATTAAACGGGAAATAATTAACTGCCTCTTGAAACTCGTTGTGTATGTAGTGATGGGCACGTTTTTTAGGATTCCGTATCTCAAAAGGTAGAAAAGGAACCCTAATAAGATCACTCTCTTGTCCGTCTGTCCGTCCGTGAAAAATTCCAGATAGTTAAATCCAATAATACTTTGCCTAGGAATCGAACCCAGATATGATTTCCTGCTTAGCAGTAGCGCTAGCGACCACTAAATCAACGAGGCAGTACTTGAAATATGAGTTTTTTGTTAAGATACATACCCGATATCTAGCATGCGCTTGCAACTCAAACGGGTACACGGCCTCGCTGTCAACTATAGTAGTCCACGCCTGAACGTTGAATACTCGAGCCGATAGGTTCTTGTTTAGTTTGCGACGACAGATGGCGCTAGTGAGGCAGTTGTAGGACGAACACTGTAACCAACTGTAAAAACAGGACGTAGTATACAAAAACCGGAAATGGGTTTTCAGCCGAAAAACGAAAACTACGAAGCCTTTAGTTTTCGGCCGAAAACTAAACAGATTTACGATATTGTATTGGTTTGGCAGATTATCAAAACTTTGTGCTACATTAAGTGGACACCCGCGCGGTTCCATACAAAAGTGATCCGTCGCGGGGATCTAACAATTACTTGTATATTATACAGGATAAATTTTTAACCAGTGCGCAAACTGTTACCATGAATTCAGCATATCATTCTAGACCCCCCAACGCAGAAATTGTTTTTAAATAACACAAAAACAGCTGTTTTTTTTTTTTAAACGTTGCCCCACACTAGAAATTTCTCCTGTATTGTGGGTGCGTTTACAAACATTTAAACTCACATACACAAACAGCCAGATCCGGTACAACTACTTGTAGGTCATACAAATATTTGTTCCGTGCGGGAATCGAACCCACGACACGCAGCGCAGCAGTCAATCGCTTAACCACTGCACCAACCGTGCCGTTTCATGGAAAAGTGCAATACCTACGGAGTCAAAATGTATGGACGAGCTGTTTTTTTTTCTTGTATAACCAATGAAAAATTTCTGCGCTGGGGGGGGGGGGGGGTCTAAAAAATGTATCCTGTATGACTAGCCTCTGCCCGCAACTTCCTTCACGTCAAATCTCTTGCTGCCCCACTTTGTATTCATTTAGCGTTCCCTCTGAGGGTTTTTCCTTTTTGCTCGGCTTCTATATACCTTTCTCGATAAAGGGGCTATCCAAAACAACAAGAATTATTAAATTCGAACCACTGCTGGTTCGAATTTAATAATTCCTGAGATTAGCGCGTTCAACCAAAGAAATTCTTCGAATTTATAATATTACTAGCATAGTTCCCGTTCCCGTAGAAATACGGGGATAAAATATAGCCTATGTCACCCGGGGATAGTGTAGCTTCCGAACAGTGAAAGAATTTTTCAAATCGGTTCACTAGTTTCGGAACCTATTCAATGCAAACAAACAATCAAATCTTTCCTCTTTATAGAATAGACAACAAGTATAGATGGATTGTACAAATGGGATGATTACTATTAAAAAAGCAAATATTTTTTTCTTACGGAGCCCACCCGTGTGTTTACGTCTGTCGTGTCTACGAGACGGGGGCCAGTCGCCCGCTTAACCTAGCTTCAGGCCTAATTATGAATAGATTTTACAAGCTATAATCTCAATTTCAAATACGTACAGGCAAGTATCCTTCAACTCGTCGCTGGCTCCGGCCGGACACTTGACATTGGCACTTATAGTGACACAGTACTTGCACGTCTGCTCTAGAAAGTACCACGGTTTCTGAGAGCCCGCACTGTCGTTGATAGCGCCGTTTTCTAAGCCTTCTGTTGTTATCTGTTAAATAATACACACAAATATATTTTTTAAACTATTAATGAACCGACCGGTTCTGTGCTTCCCGCATCCAGCGGATTCCTGTGGGCTTCACAAGGTCATCGGTCAACCTATGGGAGCCCTTCCCACTCTACGTCTCCCAGTACGCGGTCGCCACTCCAGAACCTTTCGGCCCCATCGGCCATCTGTTCTGCGAGCAATGTGCCCTGCCCACTGCCACTTAAGTTTGGCAATCCTAGGCATATAGGTTTCCATAAAATAAAATATTTGATGTTTTATGTCTCTTTTTCAGGATAATCCTCTAATGAGGCTATGGTTCAAGAAAGACAATGAGTTTCATGTGCCCAAAGCGGTCGCGACGTTTGATTTTGTCAGGTAAGATTATCTATACTAAAAAAGGTGTTTGTTTGAACGTATTTTTGAATTTGATCGACGACTAGGTCCCATTTAACAGGGGGCGGACCAATTGCCATCACCTGGGCACAAATCCAGACTAGTAAATAATACTTACTTTGTCAAAAGCAACCTTCAGTATATTAAAAGCGATGGCATAAGAAACGACTCGTCTTCTGTACGTCTCGTTGTTACTAGCCTCTTTGAAACCCACGCGGAGAACGTTGAACAGATCTGTCACTATTGTGGACATGTATCTCTCACAGAACTTGCGAGATGAATGTCTGGAAGAAAAAAGTAATAGTATAACAAATAAAAAAGTAATAGAAGAAAGTAGAAGAGAAGAGAAGGAGAGCTTTCAGTTTCTGATGAAAAGAAATGGAACTAAAAAAGCGGCTAAGTGCGAATCGGACTAGCACACGGAAGGTACTGAAGCACCGTACAATATTATTAACCTATGTACATATTTTTGTCAAAAAAAAAAAAAAAAAACACGTTTATTGTAATTGGGACCCCCTTTAATTCATTCAACTTCGTTTCTTAACTTTGAACTTAATTTTATTTAAATTATGTGCTGTTACAGTGGCCATAGCAACACACACTGTGAAATTTTTTAGTGTCAACCCTTTGTCATACGAACGAACAGCGGAGTCTTAGTAGTAGCGGCACGATAGCACCGTTACGGTACGAAACGATAAAATTACAAAATTATTTTGATTTAATTTGAACGGAGTTATTATTAATTAATTAATTAACCTATCTGCCAGATAGGTTAATCAGAACTTTTCTTGGCATATTAAAAATAATGATATACGAACCTGAGTAAAGGCAGAAAGATGCGATTGCAAACGCCCAAATTTACGCCAGTCTTAGCTCTTCTGTACGCTTTGTCAAAGACATTCATATCTTCCTTAGCTGCTAGAGCCGTCATGCATGCGTCTATAGCGTGATCCCACCAGCCTTTTGAGTCATCCCCTGAGATGGTTCAAAAAGAAGAAGAAGTATAAAAATCATCATCTAGAAATTCAGGTGACTAGTGTTGGGACTTTGGGAGTCGAACCCTTATGTCTGAGTGCCTAAACATTTGCTCGCGGTTTCACCCGTGTGGAGGCTGGGAATGATTAAACTTGAAACGGATTTCCGATAGCTATCCGGTATCCGGCCGGATAGCGGAATTTAAAAAATACGAAAATTAAAATTTAGGTACTTTATTTCAACCTCATCAACATCATTTGCCTAGCCTGTTCCCAACTATGTCGGGGTCAGCTTTCAGTCTGACCTGATGCAGCTGAAATGTAGCGATACCTCTTGGTAAGACTGGTTGTCAGACTTTCAGCGTGATCCCACCAGATCAGGCTTCTGACGACTCGTAACGACTGCCAAACATCCACGATTGACTTTATTTAATCCACATAAGATGATGTCTGTACTTACCTGCAGCTAGAGTGATGACTATATCAAGCAGAGTCATGTCCCCGTTACCCGCTAGGGTGTCCAACAGAGCTCTGAACAGCGGTATGTATCGCCCCTGCATCTCTGAGAGGCGGACGGGTAGGCAGGAAGCGAAGGTGCGGTAGTAGGCGCTGGGAACAACGCAGGATAATAGGTTTAAATCAGTGGCGTAACTAGAATGGGGCAGGCAGGGTAAGAGCCCTGGGCGTCTATCGAATAGGGGTCTGCCAGGGGTGCGGGTTTTTGCCCATAGTGCGGGTTGTTCTGCCAGGAGTACGGTACAGAGTGCTGTGCTGGCTCGCTTTTTTGTCCCAAACAATTACAGCCGCGGCAGGTGCTGTGCTGGCTCGCTTTTTTGTCCCAAACAACTACAGCCGCGGCAGAAAACACAGGCTGTTTGCTGTGCCTACATGTCGCACCGTACCACGTACTCTGGCCGCTCTTAAGGCCTTGGTAATTTTGAATGTACTCGTCGTATTGTCGTTATGAGCGATAATAGTTCTTACTGCAATCCGATACGGGTTAAAATCTGTTGTAATAAATTCGAATAATAAATGAGCAAGTATTGTCGTAAAAGTGCAAATAAAATCGTATAAAATTAGATATTGACTATTTGATAATAAATAATCCATCACTGGATGCAGTTTGGCATTTAAAATTTTATGGTATATTTTTAATTATAATAATAATTGTTATTGAAGGGATAAACTGGCTTTAAAGATAATTAAGAGGTGACTTTGATGATTTTTTTGATGCATTAAAGTATGTTTAATTATGTTTTGAGTTCCATCACTGTATACAAAAAAGAGTTGATAATATCATATATTTTTTTGTTTTCAAAATTATTTACGGTTAAAGAGATACACTGGTTTAAAAAACCACAATTTTGAGCGTTTTCAAGAAATCTCCGCCTTAATGATCTCTTGGACACTAACCCAGCAAACGATCTGTTTGTGGACGAATGGACGAAGATTTTTTATCGGTATGTCAGAAGTACTGTGAGAGGGATTTATGAAAGTGTTTGTAAGTTTTTTACATTGTCTTAATATTTTGTACTATTTCCTCTCTCTGTGCATTTGTTTTTCTTTTTTGTGCAAACTGTGTCTTTAATTTCTGTAATTGGTATTAAACCGTTTTAATTAAAGAAATCTATATATATATAAAAGGAGAAACTGACTGATCAATCAACGCACAGCCGAAACTACTAGGACTAGGGACGTGAAATTTTGTACACGGCTTCCTTTTAAAATGTAGGGGAGCACTAAGAAGGGGTTTTTGGAAATTCGACCATTAAGGGGGTGAAAATGGGGGATTTAGTTTGTATTAAAAATCTTATTCCTTGAGTTAATAAACTTGAAACTTGGCACAAATACTTATCTAAGTAAATTATAAAGTTGATTATTTATTGATTTTCTAAACTACCCCCTAAATGGAGATTGGGGAGTATCAAAGTTTGTATGGAAGAATTTTAACGCACTCTCTGATTAACTCGAAACCACGTTGGATACTTTTTATCCCGGTAGTATCCCGCGGGATAATTTCCGACTTCCACACGGGCGAAGCCACGGGCGGAAGCTAGTAAATAAATAAAATGAAAGCGTATTTCCAAACCTGCTTATTTCTATTCAAATTCTTTTAAAATTGCAGCACTGCAATCGAATTTTTAGCAAGTTAAAAATTAATACCTTCGTTATTGAAGGCTTAGGAAGGCTATAAATTGGTCAAGAAAGGTTATGCGACCTAGCTTTGCTCAGTGTAGACCGAAAAGATAATTTACGAAGGGCCGCAAATGTTGTTGAAATTAATTAATTGAACACTGAACTCAATACGTCACCGATCTTCTATTATGTGAACTATTCAAAGATTCACACTGGCCATACATACACATTTATATTTAATCTGTTAGCTTTTGACTGATTTTAAAAATAAAAGGATTCTAGCTCAGTTTGCGTATTTTATTAAATAATTAGTTGTGGAATTATATAAATACTTTCGTAAATTATCAAATGTGATGAGTGCGCTAGGCGCCATTTTTTATTGGTACGCCTATGGTTAAAATACTTTTTTAAATATATTTGGTTTAGTGGTCGCTGGCGCTACTACAGAGCATGAGGTATTTCAGTCTCAGTAGCAGCGTGGAATCTGGCTTTTTGCTCTGTTGATGGCATATAGGCTCGACCATACCTTTCTGCCTGCCAGGAGTGCGGGTTGTTGGGAAGAGATACCGTGGCCCCTGGCACACAAACAACTGAAGGAACACGAGTGGGTTTTAGTCAGTAAAGGTCTGACACGCCCTCCTGCTCCACCCAGAGCGAGAGAAGTTATTTTATGATAGATTTCCCACCTTCAAAAAAAAAAAAAAAAAACTAAGCTGTTAGTTAGCGACCATCGCAATCTATCTGCGAACTCGGATAGACAATGGCGTTCTTTGCAAATAAATACAGGATAAGTTTTTAACCAGTGCGCAAACCAAACCAAAATCACCTGTTCCATACATTTTGACCGCGTAGGTCACTGCACTATGCAGATTTTTTTTTGTACAACCGACGAAAATGTTCTGCGGTAGGCGTTCTAGAATGATATGCTGAATTCATGGTTACAGTTTGCGCACTGGTTAAAAACTTATCCTGTATATTCTACATCAGTTAAAAAAAAAAATTGCGTACCTATATTCCTCCCCGGCTGGTAAAGCAGCAATCAATTTGATCCTATCCTCTTGACTCGTTCCCTCTGACGACAGCAAAGTGGTTGCCCAGTTCACTGCTGGGCAATCCAAGCCCACACTCTCTGGTAAACGTAGAAGATTCAGGAGAACAGATAACTTGTCATCAAATGCGCTGAGGTCGAGAAATGACGGCCATAACTGCGGAAAAATATGGAATTTTTACACGCAATAACAAAATCATTCTATAATGTTCCCACTGCTGGGACAGAGGCCTCTCTGTGAGAGAGAGAGTGGGTCTTAATCCACCACGCGGGCCCAGTCCGGGTCGGTAGATGTCACATGTCTTCGAATTTTTGGTTTTAGGACTTGCCGGTTTCCTCACTTATGTTTTCCTTCACCGTTTTGAGAGCAGTGGTGTTGAAATAATTTACACAAATGAAAGCGCCCGCCTCAGCCGTTACCACTGGGCCACCACTGCTCTCAAGCTATAAGGTCGAGATTTATTCAGCAAAACTTAAGACTTTGCTCAAAATATCAGTACTTACATGGTCAACCAAATCCAAGACATTTTGAAACTTATCCTCCTTATAAGTTTTTGCGAAACATTCAACAATATCAACAAGCAAGATGGATTTTTCGGCTTTTAATACAAAAGGCTTAGAAGTCAACCTTTTAAAGTAAACGTTAATATAACTCTTGACAAACTCCAAATTGGTTTCTAAAATTTCTTCAAATTCAAAATCTGTAAGAACTTTTTCGGACACCGAAAGCAAATCTGACAGAAAAATTCGACCCCACTTTAATTCTATTTCTGTCATATTTTCTAGTAACAATTTCGTCCAACCCCTTGCCAAAACTGTCGGAATTTCGACAATTTCCGACATTACTTTCAAAGCGTGTATAATATCGGAAATATTCTCGGAAAACTCGGAAAATAATATCTTTTCTTCGATACATTCTGTTATATTTTGAAGATCTAATTTCTTGGACCATTTTTCGTAGCTAGTTCGAATGGTACGTAAACGACTTTGGTTTGTCTTGTAGATGGAGAGACAAGCTGTTAGATTATTTTTTAGTAATAAAACTGAGCTTGTTGGAATGTTTTCAATTATATTTCCAAGGCATTGAAGAGTTTTCTGAAAAGAAAATAGCGATTAAATTATTTGTCTCGTTAGTCTAGTACAGGGGTGGCCAACCGGTCGATCGCGACTATTAGTCCAGTCGATCGTGGCAAGTCAAAAAATATAAATTATACGTAGAACAGATTGCGCAACGTAATCACCAACTGCTCCACGCATCATCTTGTATCATTTTTAAATCGCCGTTCCGTCACGTTATTATTTTATCCTCTCTTCTACGCAGCATAGCTCTAACAATAAGCGGGAAGCGTGTGAGAGACGGAGGCGGGGCGAAGCAAGTTTTTGCAAAGATTTCGTGATCTATTGGACGAAATAATAAAGTTTCTTGAAGAGAGGGGTGATGATTATCAGCAATTGCGTGATTTAGACTGGCAATGTGATTTAGCATTTTTAGCAGATTTTACTGGAAAACTGAGCACACGAAATCTGGAACTATAAGGCAAGAATAAAACAGTAACAGAAATGATGAGTTCTATTGCAGCATTTTAAAGTCAAACAGCGTCTATGATATTTGACATCGAAAAGAAAAACATTCAACAATTTGTAAACATCAAGGATCATATGGAAAAACATACTACTTACAATTTATTTCCTGACAAGTACACGGCAGAAATTAAGGGAGTGGGATCAGACTTCGAAATTCGCTTTATTGATAAAAAAAAAAATTGAAGTTGGTGGAATTCATCTGTTATCTACTTAAAACAAACAAAAAATAAAAGATTTCAGAAGATCGCACAGGGTTTTGTCAGTAAACAGTAGATCTTGGATCTAATCAAGTCGGCCACCCCTGGTCTATTGTGACCTTGGAAAACACGTTCAGTGGCACTAGTGTGACTTTCTTTTAACCATCTCGAATCTAAGGCATCAACCGCGTTCGGAGTTCCGATTGGTCCTTCACTAATCCAGGGCCAAAAGAAATTCACACAAGGACCAGAGGAGTATGCACCAGGGTAGCCTCCGAAATTCAAATTTTCTTATGTTTTCGCAAGTAAAGCTATTAACCGAAAAAGTTACTGATTTGAAACCACACCGGGCGAGTCTTTAACCACTGGTCAATCACGAGGTCAGCGGGGCGTCTTAGGGGCGGTTTTAGTATATTGGCGTGTGCAAGCTGACATTATGGTAAATATTTTAATTGTATGTTTTTTGTTTAGTAATGTTGATTACTTACCTATTTTTGTATAGAACCAAGTTCTTCTAACTTAACAGACAGCTGTGCTGCTGGGGAGTTTGTTGCGCCACTTCTTCTTCCTAACAAAAGCACTAGGAAGTGGTGAAGAGCGGGCGTTTTGGGGGACTGTCTTATGTTATTTTGCCGTTCAAAAATTGCTGACTCTCAGCCTAGTTTGAATAAATGACTTTTGATTTGATTCTTACCTCGGCATCCATTTCAACCAATTGTTCAGCATATTCCTTTAAAAATACTAAGGCTGCGTTGATTTTTATTTCTCCGTCATCAAATTGTATGTCTAACAATTGTTGTAGCACCAAACCATTTTTAAACACAACTACTTTTTTACGTATTTCGTCGTCCAAATCAAAAGTAGAATTTAAGTACGCTAAAAGTGTTACCAGGTTCAAAAATTGTGGAGACAGTACTGTCAATTTTTTACACATGGCAAGCGTAATATCCACCAAAATGATAGCGTCGTATTTTTTTATTTCCACGACTCTTTTTATGAATCCCAGTATTTTATTCAAATTGGATTCAGTGTTTACAATATTTGTTGCGTAGTTTTCTATCATTTTTCGAATAGTTTCTTTTACTTGCGAATCGGAGAAAAGGTCGACTTTTTCTATGAATAAATTGGATGATATTTTGAAAATATCTATGGCTTCATCTTGGATGTTGGATGTGTATGTTAGGATGTCTGGTAGATGATCGATGATACGAGAATTGTTGTCTGAAATTGCTGACAGGAATGCTCTTATTATATGCAAGCCTGGAACTGTGGTAGCTGAAAAAATTATATGTACACTAAGTAAGTTAATGTAGTGATCAATGCCTCGCCTTGCCGGGATTTGACCCCACAACCTCATCAAGAGGCGAGGCCTTAAACACTAGGACATCAAGACACTTAACATCCATGTTTATTCCTTATGTTCTGAGTAGAGATGCACGATAACTGACAAATGCGTGCACTGACTAGACAGGAGTCCAAAGAATCTGTGTGGTTCACCAAAATACCATTTCAGACACCAATCTACAGTCTTAACATGATTTGACAAAGAGACCAGACTTTAAAAGAGACTGTGACTTCAGTTTGTTTCGGTCTTTCCTCTCAGATTAGTCAGATAGGAAACGCCGACCGCATCTAGTTTTTAAAATATGTTTGACTTGTAAAACTGTTTCTACAAACCTACTTACAGAAATAAAAACCTTTTATCATTTTATCATGAAATGAAAAAAAAAGAGCTATATAGGATAAGTTTTTATCCAGTGCGCAAATTGTAACCATGAATTCAGCATATCATTCTAGACTCCCTACTGCAGAAATATTTCGCCGGTTATTAAAAAAAAAAATCTGCTGTTTCATAGAAAAGTGCAATACCTACGCGGTCAAAATGTATGGAACAGTTGCGCACTGGATAAAAACTTTTCCTGTATAGTTTTGTTACAACTCACATTCATCCCTGCTAATAATGAAGGCAGTCTGTTCTGCCACCACCTTAAGGAGTTCTCCCGTCGCCTCAGACCCCGGCTCATGTGTCAGTAACACTTGGAGACTCTCTGATAGTTTCCTTCTGACTGTAGGAGTCAACTCTTCTGCTATACCCTGGGAACAATGCACAACATTAACATAACATCCTAAAAGTATCGGGTTGTCTTGGGGTTAAATTGCAGTGGGTCGAATTGTCTTGGAGTTGAATAGGGTATTTTCCAATTTGATAAAAACTATTTTAATTTGAAGATTGGGAAGATATATTTAACAGAAAAATAAAAATAAAATTTATTTCTATCCATTTTCTCCATTAAAAACTATTAAAATCAAATTTATTTTTCGTTGTTTTGAATTTACCGCTAAAACGCTCCTTACGATGAATTTTTATTACGTGACATCGTGACGTCAGCTTTGTGTAAACAGCACTAAAGTACCCGTCACGAGAAGCTATAAATTATGTAAACAAACATCTTTTACTAAGTTAACATTTTATACTGCAAGATAATAATAAATTGACCATATTCAATCGACATGAAATATAGACGGGTTATATGAAAGTAACAACCTATTTAATTTAGTCGGATCATATTTTAACGACGCAAAGCGCTATCGTTTGTGTTTCTTGGTACCGGAACGCGTCCGTCGCAGGGATTGTAAACTATCGGGACGCCATTTTGAAATAAACGCGTCATTCGAGTTTCGAATGCGTACGAGTTTGTTTCATTGCTTTGCATATATCGCGGATCTGGTTGTTATTGTTAATTTTGTTATTGTTTCGTTATCACTTTTTTATTGTTGTTACTTTAATTGTTGCGTTAATTTTATTTGTTATTACGTATAATGGAGCCAGTAGCCAGTACATCTAAGGAAATAAATTCGCCACGAAAAAAACGTCAAAAGGTGCGTAATACAATTTATCTAAAATATATAATAAGTAAAAAGAAAGAGTTGTTTGTTCAAACGCGCTAATCTTTGGAAACTTAAGGTTAATATTAGAAGTAGGTTTTAAATTGTGAAGTAATTGGTTAGGTTAATTGGTATACCTGGAGATATAGCTTGAGCTTCGTGTGACAAGTGACTACAGGTGATTTTTACAGGTGACGAGATTTACGGCTAATGAGAAAAATATGGTGATCAACGTATATAAGTACGTGAAAGAAAATTGGCCATCGAATGAATATCCCTACAAAACCGAAATAAATAAAAAAACAGCATCGATTTTGGAAATTGGCATAGCATCTGTGTATAATATATTAAAAGAATATAAATCAGAAGAGGGAATAAAATCACCTATCAAGTCTAAAGACAGGCCTAAATTTTATGAGAAAGTAGACGATTTTGATAAATCCGTAATTAGGAAAAAAAATCAGTTTCTTTTTAAATGGCCAATTACCAACAATTCCCAAGATTCTTCAGGCAGTCAATGACGATGAAGATATGCCAAAGTTTAGCGAAACAACTCTCAGGCGGCTAATAAAGCATTTAAACTTTAAATATATAAAACGACAGCGAAATAACGCACTTATTGATAGAGATGACATAACAATATGGCGGCGAAAATATTTGAAATCTATTAAAGACTATAAACAACAAAATCGCCAGATATTTTACTTGGATGAGACATGGGTGAATGCAGGTTAGTGTGTGTTTTTTTTTATTGCAGTGAAACGGCAGACTACCATACGGTTCGCCTGATTGTAAGCAAATACCGTCGCCTTTACCGTGAAGTGATGTGTATGATACTGCAAATCTATTTGCAAAATATAACCCACGCGCCGCCGTCCAAATGTTGTGAACTCCTGAACACTTGTTTACAAAATTTATAGCTTCTCATGACGGTTACTTTAGTACAAATACTTACTTTGGCGCAATTTTAGAAGTATTCGTGCACAGAGGCACCGCACACCAGTAATTTCACTTTCTATCCATAAAAAATCTTTTTAATTACAAACACGACACTCACTTGTTTACAGTTTACTTACTAACTACTTTAGTTTACACAAAGTTGACGTCACGTGATAAAAGTCATCGTAAGGAGCGTTTTGGCGGTAAATTCAAAACAACGGAAAATACATTTGGTTTAAATCGTTTTTAATTGAGAAAATGGATATAAATCAATTTACTTTTATTTTTCTGTTACATATTTCGTCCCAATCTTCAAAATAGAATAGTTTTTAATAAATTTGAAAATACCCTATTGTAATGAGTCAAGTTGTCCTGGACTTGAATTATAACGGGGCCGAGTTGTCCTGGGGTTGAATTGTAATGGGGCCGAGTTGTCCTGGGGTTGAATTGTAATGGGGTCGAGTTGTCCTGGGGTTGAATTGTAATGGGGTCGAGTTGTCCTGGGTTGAATTATAAAGGGGTCGAGTTGGGGTTGAATTGTAATGGGTCTAATTGTCCTAGGGTTAAATTGTAACGGGGTCAAGTTGGCCTGGGGTTGAATTGTCACGTGGTTGAATTGTTATAGAGTATCCTCAGCATTGGTGTCCCCCGAAAATCTAATTTAATTTCGGAATGTGTTGTAAGAACTGAGATGTGGGCTTGTGTATTTTCATTTATGTATTTCTAAAATGTTCTTACCTTCATAATAGTCTGAACGCAAGCAGTAGTATTACACATCAACAGAGCAGGATACACTGCTATTTCTGTCTCGTTCCTGCCTATATTAGCTCTGAAGAGCGCATGTATGACCCGAACAGTTGCTTCTTGTAACCCCGAGTCGGATCGGTCACATACTAAACAAAAGAAATGAGTTTACACAAACATGGCATGCAAGATGTTACATGTAGGGAGAAGCGCCAACGAAGCCATTGAAATTCAAAATGTCTTAAGTAATTCTAAATTATTTAATCAATACAACCATTTAAGATCTGCCAAAGGTGCGGGTTGATCGAAAGCGATACCGTGGTCCCTGGCACACAGGCCACTGAAGGAACACGGGTGGGTTCTAGTCAGTAAAAGTTTGAAACGCCCCCCCGCTCCGCCCAGAGCGGGAGAAGTTATTTGAGGATATCTCACCCTCGAACCCTCTATGAGAGGTAACGAAACCATGCATAATATTTAACCACGATAAAACATAATTTGTAATAATTCAAGTCGTTTCATCATTTCAGCAACGACGTCCACTGCTGGACATAGGCCTCCCCCAAACACGGGTTTGAGGTGTTGCAATAATCGCCACGCTTGGCAGGCGGGTTGGCGATCGCAGTATGGTGGTAAAATGCATAGAGAACGCTGCTGCCCATTCTCTAGTAAGTCCCTTAGTCGCCTTCTACGACACCCACGGGGAGAAATGGAATGGTGCTATTCTTTTACGTCCGGCACCACACGGAACCAAGTATCAAGTCATTTTACTTTATATTAATAAAAACTATACAAAAATAATACTTACAGCTTGCTGATAGGATGACTAGTAAGCAATATAGTGCTTCCGTATTTCCCCGCAGCAAACAGAGTTGTAAAACTCTTTGAAGATCAATCTATAAGCAAAATTAAAGAATAAATACAGATTGTATTTTTATATAAATTGTGATTTAAAACGAATGTATCTTATAATTTCCTGGTTAAGCTAAGCTTGCCGCGGTTGGTCCGTGGATGGGTGACCATTTTCACAAACCAAGACCCCTCCGTACCTCGGAAAGCACGTTAAGCCATTGGTCTCGGCTGTCATTCGTGGATCTTTGGCAGTTACGGGTCGTCAGAAGCTCGAAAGTCTGACAACCAGTCTTACCGAGTGGTATCGTTTTACCCAGTAAATGGGTTTTGGAGGTCAGATAGGCAGTAGCTCCATGTAAAATACTGATTCTCAGCTGCATCCGGTAAGACTGGAAGCCGACTCTAACATAGTCGGGAAAAGGCTAGGCAGATAATGAAGCATCACAGAAAAAATATTTAAGTGTGTAAAAAATACAGTTAATATGGCGTCTCATTGAATTTACCTTAAAAGTAGTCCCTTCTACAATATTAGGAACATTCAAACTGACTTTATTTTTCAACTTCAAGACGTAGATATCTTCACAAAAACTTTTTTCCTCAGTCATATGTCCGTGTTTACCTAAAATGAAAAATTCGTAGATAACTCAATCAACTCAATTGAGGAAAATGTCGTGTGGAAAGTTTTGAGTAGGAATGTCGATGGATATAAGAGATTGAGGGGAACCTAGTCGCGGGCTCGAACTCACTGGTGGACCCACGCTATCTTACCAGGCTTCGTGTCAGACAGAGGTAATACCCATGATGAGCAGTTAGACGTAAGTCTACACGCACAACATTATTGAGTGACCTGCAGGATCAGTTATGGTAAAACAGGCGCGTTAAAAATTAAGAGAAGTCCTTCCGAAGATCGGGTTTTATGAAAAAACCACTACAGAAATCAATGACCAATAAAGTTTATTGAACTTTTCGATAATTAAGCTTTGTCGGTATTTGGAGATTTTATAATTATTTTATTACTTAAACACGCGCAAAGTTAGGTTAAATTAGCAAGAAAAACGAATCTTTGTTGACTCCTAACTTTTTAATGGTTTTTAATTTTAGTATTCCGTTTCCGTACAGACAATATTAATAATAAGACATAACTATACCATGTTTAATTTTTGATGTACAGACGCCAGCACATCAAGCTACCCCAATCTGTCAAATTTCTTTGATAGATTTTCAACTTTATTCCAAAATCATAAGGTTCATGTTCAATTGTGAAAATTTGACAGTTTGGGGTAGCTTGATGTGCTGGCGTCTGTACATTGTCGACCAGTGGAGTAATACACTGCCGAAGTTTGTTTGGGAAAAATGCGGACTAGATTCACCTTAAAGGAGACCCAATAAACGATGGATGGACTGTGTGAATGATGATATGGTCAGAAAGGGGGTGACTTCGGAGAAGACGACTAATAGAGAAGTGAGGAAGACAAAGACATTCAACGCAGACCACCAATAAATTTTAAAGGCAGGACAATAATAAATTATCAACTCAACGTCCGTCACGACAAAGTTCAAATTCCATTGCAATCAAAAATTACGGATCTTTTTATTACAAATGGTCACTCAAAAATCAACTTAGAATACGTAACGCTAAAGTACATAGTCGAAAGTGTCAATGGAATGTAAATAAATCAAATCAAGGGTTTACCTAAGAACATAGTAGCATCCTTTTGAAAAATTCTTGCATCTTTGGATTCGGTTATATTTTTCGATTTTAACTTCAATATCTGATTTATTATCTGAAATAATACGATAATAATTAAAAACTTTTTAATAAAAAAATTAAACCGCCGAAAAACCTAAAAGTAAAAAATAATAAACTTGCTTTGTCCAACCCCAATAACTGACTACTACTAACATGAAATTTTTGTTTTTTGGTCGCAAGGGATTTATGCCGAAATAGTCCAATTAAAATTTCATATAGATCTGATGATGCGTTTCGAACACAGACAACGGAACTCTTCAAAAAATGACAGCAAATCAACCACGGTTGCTGCTATCGCATAAATATGCATTGTTTTAACCCTAAGGATGAGGAAATTTCGAATGATGGGGTAGGTACAATAACTAAAAAGTGAAAAATCCGACTTGGTGACTTTGGATATGAATGTTAATTTTTTGTCACGTCTTCCGTAATTAAAGTTATTTTTCACTTTGTAGTGTTTTTTTTTTTTGGAAGTCGGTTATTCTTTTTTTGGGAAAAAGTTTCTTTTTGTTTTTAAATACACTTAATATGTATGAAAGAAAATAAATGTAAATGAAAAGCAAGTCTTAAAACTCAGAGTTATGCGTTATCTATCCTACTGCTAGCTTTCGCCAGCAGCTTTGTCCGCGTGAAGATCAGAAATCATCCCCCGGGATCTTACTCCTGGGATAAAAATATCCTGTCCAGGTGCCAAATTTCATCCAAATTTGTTCAGCCCTATTTACATGCTTGAGTAAAAAATATAAATAGACTTACCATAAACAAAAGTCGTTCATCCAAATTATTATTTTCACTTTCAACTAAAACTTCTAATTTAGAGAGAGCTTTCGACAAGACTTTAAAGTCAGTATCCTCGTTTGAAAATATTTTCTGAAATAACAACAAAACGATAAATAAACATATATTTATAATACGATAATATAATATTACGACTTTGATTCTCAAAGTGGTTGCTTATTCAGCCGCTGCTGCCTACCCCTTGGGAAGAGGGCGTGAGTTTATGTGCGTATGTAACTTACTTGAAAAGCGGAGAGAGTGTCATTATGTGAAACGTCCGGTGTTGCAGTCAATGTTGATAAAAACTTGCTAAGAACGGTATCATCTTCAAATTTCTCTACGTATATCATCTGTAAGCGAAAGTATTTTTTGTATAAAATTGTCTGTCAACCAGTCTCACCAATGGGTATCGTGCTCAATAACTGGGTTGTGGAGGTCAGATAAAAGAACGCAGTCACAAAAAAAAAAAGGTTTTTTGATATAACAACCGTACCTACTTTGGCTTTAGTTAATAGCTGTTATTTTGACATTACAAACAGATATTACAATTTCATTTATTTGTATCTGTAACGTAATTGACGCAAGACCGCATCCACCTCAATTAGGGTCAGTTCAGTTCAGACCGAGACACGACGCGATTTTAAGATCACGATACAAAATAGATGTTATTTACTTCACAATAAGGTATACGGGCTGCACAATACGGTACATCTAAGCGTTCTTCGACACGCTTTCGCGCTCGTAGCGAAATTATGCCTTTTCGTGTTGTAAATAAGTTAGATATTTTATTGCTATCTTAAAAAGTGCGCGCAGCGTCGCGTCTCGGTGAGAATTGACCCTTAGAGTATTGAGTTAAAAGCACAATACAATGACCAAAACTTATTTTTTTAAAGCGAACTATTATTATTGAGAAAACTGCGTTGACCTCAGTATTACTTTATGCATTTAAAATTCATTCTTTTCACCTTAAAATAAGGTTTAATTTTCTTTGGCACAGTCGGCGGTCAGTATGGCAAAATACGTTTTTTTTACAGATATTTTTCGCCGGATATAAAAAAAAAATCAGCTGTTCCATTCATTTTGACCGCGTAGGTATTGCATTTTTCTATGAAACAGCATTTTTTTTTTGTATAACCGGTGAAAAATTTCTGCGCTAGGGGTTCTAGAATGATATGCTGAATTCATGGTTACAATTTGCGCACTGGATAAAAACTTACCCTGTATACCTATATTAAAATTCACTGAAATGTTTTTTTTTTTCGATTCACACCTTGTATATGTATCGTTAGTTTACTAACCTCATTTTCATTCGTTTCACTAATTATTTTCAGTGTTTCGACACCAAACTGTTTAGCAAGATGGACGACTGTCGGCTTCAAAGCCTGGCACCAGTTCTCAGTGTTAAACTCTGTCTTATGTAAGCTCAGAAGAACCGCCATCAGGGATAGAATCGGCTTCACTTCTTCGTAGACCTGTTTAAGAAAGCATAATGGTGTTTAATTTAATATTTAAAGTAATTTTTTTTTTTTTTCAAAGTAAAGATCCCGCATTGTCGTTGCCGACTCAGTAACCGTGGTCTCCCAGCCACGGTAAAGCGAAGAGGAACCCAAGGGTGGGGCCGCTCGTCAGGGCTTTTACCTTCAAGCCAATGACGTAGCGGCCAAAAAGTAGGTTGCGGTGAGGTGCACCGCAACTGAGGTGGGCCGCGATGTCGAATGGGAGGCATGGCGGCTGAGGGTTACGGGCTGCGGTAGAGGAGGAGTGCCGGTGCTTCTGAGCAGCGCTCTTCCCTTCCGTGGCCTGGACTTGGCCGCCACCGTTTGATGGCGGACGCTGTGGGGCCGCAGGGGAGGAGTGTCGGTATAGCGTTGACCGCTCTCCCTATCCCCTGCGGCCGAAAAGTGTTAAGCGGGACGGCGCGTTGTGTTCCACGCACGCCGTCAGAGCTGTCAGCAACAACTGGTGGGGTCCGCAAGGGCCGATGCCTGCCAGGGGTGCGGATTGTTCGAAAGAGACACCGCTGCCCCTGGCACACAGGCAACTGAGGGAACACGGGTGGGTTTTAGTCAGTAAAAGTCTGACACGCCCTTCTGCTCTCTACCCAGAGCAGGAGAAGTCATTTGATGATTTCCCACCCTACACGAAAAAAAAAAATCGGCTGAACGGATTGGGATGAAAAACCCCTTGAGAACATTTCCAACGTCCACACAGGCGACGTCACGGGCCAAAGCGTGTTTCTATAAAGTCATAAAAATCTTACCTTATCAGAATCTCCAGTAAAAGACGCTAAAACTTCCAGGATATGCTGGAGAGCATCCTCAAAGATGACCACGGCTTTGCACAGGTCTGGCCCAGTAGTATTGTCTAGTAGGACTCTCCAAATGTCTATGTATGTGTCTAGGTTCTCTTGGAGGCACAGTTTCAGTAATAGAATTAGGGCTGCCTGGAAACGAAAAAAAATGTATATATGATCAAAAATTATGTGTATAGATATTTAAATAATTTAAAAGGTACTGGTCTTAAAATAATAATTATTTATTTATTAAAACGTAATGCACAAGTAAAAAAAATACTGTACAAAGGCGGACTTAATGCCAGAGGTATTTTCTACCAGTCAACCTTAGGGTGATGCAGAGAGAAAACATGGTAGGTGCAACATAAGGGATAGGTTACTCGAGAGATAATACATACTAATACATACAGATAGCGCGCGAGTTGAATGCAGTCGGGGTCTGAGGTAAAGAGCGGGAGCATCTCGCCCGCTATCCGCACGCCCCACCTCACGCGCCTGCAGTGTAGTGCTGTGCCATCCTTGTCAACTATCGTATCGTGGCTTCGATGATCACGTCATAATTTTAGAAGAAAATTATTGGCTAAGAGATGGATTAATTGAAGATACCATAGATCGATTCGTCATTGAGGTCAGCGACGGCGAGGATAGCGACACCGATTCAACCATATCTGCCATTTCTGAATCTGATTAAATTTTTTTTATTCCGTTTTGTGAAATGATTATTAAAAACGTGTGATAATTATGATATTGTTTTTTTTTTCATCATGTTAACCTAGTGTAAAAAATAAAATTAAACTTATAACATTGTTTAAATTTATCGACATTCATTACTCATTGTGGTCATAATTAGGTCACAGCACTACCGCATTCCTAAGCTCTGCATTCAACTCGCGCGCTATCTGTACATACATATATATAACGAACATAAAACTTTAATAATATGTACAAGTGTAGAAAAAAGACTCGTGGCCAACTCAAAAATTGCCAAGCGGTTGGTTTACTCTTCACGTGACCAGAGGGTTTGCCTAGTTTTTAACCAACTTCAAAAAGAAGGAGGTTATCAATTCGACATTATTATTTTATTTTTTGAGTATTTTCGGGCATAACTCTGTCATTATATATTTGGATCAGCAAAATTCTGATTGGATTTGCAAAATTCTTCTTTTGTTCGAAAGCGGTTTATTTCAAAGTGGTCCCATTTAATTTTCATTTAGATCTGATGATGCATTTCGGAGACAGACAAGGGAACTCTTTAAAAAATTCCAGCAAATCAACTGCGATTGCTGCTATCGCATAAATATGCATTGTTTTGATAACAATGATGATGCAATTTCGAATTGGTGTGGAGTAGGTACTATTACTAAAAAGTGAAAATAAAAGCCATTTTTCCAACAAAAAAAAACCGACTTCCGGAAAAACACTACAAAGTGAAAAATAACTTTAATTTCGGAAGGCGGTGACAAAAAATTAAAATACATATCCAAAGTCTCAGACTTCAAAAATTAAAGTAATTTTTTCGGACAAAGAATCAGCATTGCCATAAAACGTGGCAATGCTGCCAGCGTTTTGGGCACTTTTCCCGTTGACAACTATAGGGATGATTGATGCCTTGTGATTATTTTCTTTTTCTGTATACAAGTTGTAACGTAAATAACGCACAACCTCTTAAACCAAACCTGAAATCGCAAAAAAAAAAATCAGTTGTTCCCTACATTTTGACGAGTTATGCGAACATAAATGTAGGGAACAGCTGATTTTTTTTCGCGATTTCAGGTATGGTCCCATAGTAAAAGTTGTTCCTTATGATGAGTACAATGACCCCTTAAGAGGTTGTGCGTTATTTACGTTACACCTTGTATACATACATTGATATACAAAAAACCCAAGATGCAGTGTCGAACAAAAGTAACGCTCAAAACTGTCCCCAATTATACGTCAGTGGTTGTAGTTATGATAAAACACATTTTTTTTTTGCAAATTCAACCTTACACGCATGACCTAAAGTGGTTTTTACATGTGCAATGTCCAAAAAGACTGACTGAAAGATGACTGACGATACTATGTATAATTATCACACCTGCGCACATTGCGCTCTATTTATGCGGACGTTTTTGAGACGCTAATAGTGTATCTTGGGTTTTTTTGTATTTCAATGACATACATGGAATTTATATACAATATGTACCATATTGACACAAAGCCTCGTACACCCCAATTAGAGTATTGAGTTCAAAGCATAATACAATGAACAAAACCAATAATTTTTTAAAGCTAACAATTTTTTTAAAGAAATCGTATTGATCGTAGCAATACTTTATGCATTCAAAATTGAGTCTTAGAGGCATCTAAATAAGATTTATGTTTTCGTTCTATATTTTCTACAATCATAAATAAAAATACCTCAATCAAGCCTTACCTTTCTAACATCATCCGAAGCTTTCAAAACGCCGTTAACAACAATATCTCTCTTCTTCAAAGTCGGTAAATTATCGTAGAACATTATAGCAGTTAGTAGCATAGTCTCGCTGTTAGAAACACTGGATCCTATGCACAATGATACCTGAAATTATACATACAGTCAGCGTCAAAAATATCAGGACGAACAGATTGTTCAAAATGATCTCAACAACCAAGAAAATGACACTTTAACCCAATTCGATAAAGTTCTTGTCAGAATGACAGTTATCGTTTCTTGTCTTTATTCTGAAACATTCCTTATGTCATTGAGTTAATAATTAATATTCATTGTTGTTTAGATCATTCTGAACAGTCTATACAGGTATGAGGAACAGGGTGTAAAGTTCACTCATACTCTATGGATAAGGAAGGATCCTCCGACGGGTGTTGTATCTGATGGGCAACTGCCCGACGGTTGATCTCGGGATGTAGTATATATACGAGTCGCACGGTAAACTCTGCTTGCGCGTTGTAGGATTTGTGTGACGTCATTTTTTTTTTTTTTTTGATAATGGCATCTTGCAGTTGACCTTGAGGCCGTGACTGCTCACCGGACTTTCCTGTGAAGGTTTTTAGGACTCTAAAAGCCTCCAGCCAGGGCGTAAACCTACTTAAACCTAAAACGACTGCGCACTGAGGGCACCCCCTGTGGGGTACGAACCTCGGCTCAGGGAGTCGCTGGCGGGAGGGGGGGGGGGGGCAGCTAGTGCTAGTGGGGACAGGCTGGATAAAGATATTTTCATGATTATTAGACGGGGAATTTAAAGCTACTGGCTCAGCTGCGGCGCGGGCTGGCGCATCAACGAGCAAGGGACGGTCGGGGTGTGACGTCAAGTTGTAGCGGCACTACAAATAAAAATGCTTCGCAACAAAAATCGAAAAACGCAAAAAGAAAAGTGGCGCCATCTACAATGCAACAGGCGAACTATCTAAGCAATTCTACATCGCGCAATCAGGGTTTACCACGGCACTCGAACTCGACATCAACTGCCGGGCAGTTGCCCGGACCAGACACAATACCCGTCTGGTCGGAGGATCCTCCTTTACCATCATAAGTATGAGTGAACTTTACACCCTTTGATGCGTAGTTCGCAAATGGCGTTGTAGATACCGCCACAAGTCTTCATCCCGATATTATTGACGCTGACTTTACATAACATCACGCCTTGTATCTCCGAAAGATAGGGCAGAGATGTACTGTAGTAATTACACCCACATTTCGCCAGTCATAGGTTATGATTAATTCCTCACAGTAGGGGGCGAGCCTTCGACTTCGTAAGTCGCGTTGTTTCAACTGGGCCACTAATGGTCATGAAGCAATGAACTTGGGGAAAGGCAAGACAGTCTTTTTTTGTGTGTGTGTCTGTCTGAGGCAACATAGCTCCCGAACGGATGTACCGATTTTGTTTTTTTTTTTTTTTTTTTTTTTGAAATGTGAATTAGTCGGGAGTGTTCTTAGACGTTTCATCAAAATCGGTTCAGCCGTTTGAAGATTATCAGCGCTTTTCTGGTTGATGAAGGGATTTGAGCATCTTCCAAGGGTCTGATCAAGTCGAAGTTTGGTATTCTATTACTTCAATGACATTGGACGAACAAAATAACGTTAAACCGATGCTGGAGCAACACTTGGAATTTCTAGGATACCCAAGTTACTCACCAACAAACAGCAGAAGTATCGTGTTTGTGCTAATTGAAAAGGTCTCAATGAATAGGTTATGGATACATGGTGATCAGGACGACGATTTAGGATAAATTAGTAACAAACTTCACTGTGGGAAACATACGCAACGCTGCGCAGATTTAAGCGAGACATTAAGTTTAAGAAGCAGGAAATAAAAATTAAATTAAAAATTTAAAAACCCCCGACACAAACAAAAACTCTAAAAAGTAAAAAAAAATATATTTATTTGTCTTTTAAGTTGAAGGTAATATTTTGATCAAAGCATTGTCAAGTCGGGCGACGGTCAATGAAAACGCCAAACAGAAGAGGCCATTAGGCCATTTTAATTAGCCGCCCCTTGACTTGATAATAAATAATAATAATAAATTTTCAGGGACTGATACCAGCCCTCAAGATTATATGTCCCGTGTCACAGAGCGCATAGACTTCCTGAAGCAGAAAGTGTATGCATGGGCAAACCGTATTCGTCGGTATAAGCGCCGGGTAGATCGATACACTCAGAACCGCACCTTCCAGAGTGATGAAAGGTGGGTCTATAGAGCTTGGGAGCGACCGAACCAAGGTGTGGCTGATACGCGCCTACCGGAAGATGACGCCATGTGCTCTTTTTGGCGCAATATCTGGTCGGTGCCTGTCAGTCACACCGAAGGTGATTGGGCTCGAGAAGTGGAGCGAGCCTGCGATCCCATACCAGAAATGGGGGCTATTACCATCTGCCCCCAAGATGTAGCTCGTGCAGTCCGTCCGCTGCCCAACTGGAAGTCTCCAGGGCCGGACGGGCTGCACAACTTCTGGATCAAATGGTTCAAGGGATCGCACGCTCGCTTGGCGGCTCAGTACCAGACTGCTTTGGAGTCTGGTTCGCTACCCCAGTTCCTGACAACAGGAGTTACCCACCTGCTCCATAAATCAGGTAGTACCGCGGAACCCAAAAATTATAGGCCGATCACTTGTTTACCGACGGTCTATAAGGTTCTTACATCCATTTTGAGAACTAAAATTTACAATCATGTTGACACTAACTCCATCATGTCTGTCTCTCAAAATGGATGTCGGAACGGGTCCCGCGGTACTAAGGAGCTGCTCCTCATTGATATGGCCATTAGCCAACAGGTTCGCCGTTCCCGAAAGGATCTTTCGACATGTTGGATAGATTACAAGAAGGCCTATGACTCGGTGCCACATACATGGCTCATGAGGGTGCTAGAGTTGTATAAAGTAGATACAACTCTGCGCACCTTCCTGATGTCATGTATGAGGCAATGGAGGACGGTCCTTCGATATCCAGGATGTCGAAACATCCAGAGGAACAGCGAGCCGATAAGGATCGAGCGAGGTATATTTCAGGGCGACAGTTTGAGTCCGCTTTGGTTCTGCCTAGCCCTGAATCCTCTAAGCACACTGCTGGAGGATTCAGGTATAGGCTATCGGCTGAGGAGAGGTGGTCAGGTTATATCTCACCTCCTCTACATGGATGACCTAAAACTCTTTGCCCCCAACAATTTGCAACTGATGGAGCTACTGAAAGTAACTGAAACCTTCAGTAGCGCCATCAGGATGGAATTTGGTGTGGACAAATGTGCGGTCATGCATGTAAAGCGAGGAGAAATTGTGGAATCCGTGGGAACCCAACTCTCGGATTCCATAAACCTTCGAGCCCTCTCCGCAACCGAAACCTATAAGTATTTGGGTATGTCGGAAGCGTTGGGCATCAATGTTACTGACATGAAGCAATCTTTGAAGGAGCGCTTCTTTGGCCGCCTGAAGAAAGTATTTAATAGTCTTTTATCAGGCGGAAACAAGGTGCGCGCCTTCAACGGTTGGGTCATGCCGGTCTTGATGTACTCTTTCGGCATACTCAAATGGACTCAGACCGAACTCGACGCCCTGGATAGGAGGGTCCGTACGCTGCTGACTGCAAATCGAATGCATCACCCACGGTCATCGGTAATGAGACTGTATATCCCGCGAAAGTGTGGAGGTCGAGGGTTCTTAAACGCTAAGACCCTGCACAATCGCGAGATATACAGTCTCAGGGAATATTTCTTAGAGACCGATGTGGGGATGCATCGAGATGTGGCCGCGGTGGACAAGGGCCTCACCCCGCTCTCCTTGGCTAAAGAGAACTGGCGCAAGCCTGTAGTGCTTGACACTAAGGATCGCATGGAGGTATGGCAGAGTAAGGAGCTTCACGGACGCTTTTTTCGGGCCCTACATGGACCCGATGTAGACTTACTAGCGTCCGTAGCCTGGCTGCGTTTCGGTGACCTCTTTGGGGAAACCGAAGGTTTTGTCTGTGCAATTATGGACGAAGTTATCATGACGAACAACTACCGGAGATTTATTGTGAAAGATGGTACGGTTGACATCTGTCGGGCATGCCACCGTCCGGGAGAATCAATCAGACACATAATCTCCGGGTGTTCTCGTCTAGCTAACGAAGAGTACTTGCATAGACACAACCTTGTAGCCAGGATTATCCACCAGCAACTTGCTCTGAAATACAGCCTTGTGGAATCAGAAGTGCCGTACTACAGGTATGTGCCCGACCCAGTTCTCGAAAATGGGCATGTCACACTGTACTGGGATCGATCCATCATCACTGACAGGACTATTGTTGCCAATAAGCCTGATATAGTGGTGGTGGATCGACTAGAGCGGCGTACAATGATCGTTGATATAACGGTCCCGCATGACGGGAACCTCGTGAAAGCCGAGAAAGATAAACAAATCAAGTATCTTGACTTGGCTCGCGAGGTTGTCGACATGTGGGATGTGGACTCAGCGATCATTGTACCGATAGTCGTTTCAGCCAATGGCTTGATAGCCAAGAGCCTCGACCAACATCTGAGGAGGCTCTCGTTGGGCAGCTGGGTCAAGGGCTTGATCCAGAAAGCGGTACTCCTGGACACGGCTCGCATCGTTAGGAGGTTCCTCTCTCTGGAGCCCTGACCGCCGGTAGCTTGGACCTTGTTCCCGATACCGGTGGGCTACTATTTTTTATATTTTTAAATGTTTTTATATTTTTATAATAACATTTAAAAATGTAATTTATAAGTATATTTAATGGAATAAAGGCATAATAATAAAAATTGTTTATTTTCAGACCACTACAGTCCATAGGAGAGGTTAGTAACATAAATCTTATACACTATAATGCCTTGATCAAAATATTACCTACAACTTAAAAGGCCAATAAATATTATTGTTTTACTTTTTAGAGTTTTTGTGTCGGGGATTTTTAATTTTTAAATTTAATTTCATTCGATTTGCAATACGTCGTCAGACCATAAGCGAATTCAAGTTCCATGACAAATGGCGTTGTAGTGGGGCAGCCTGCGGTGCACCTCCCACTTCTAGAAGATGGTTTCTCCTTAGGCTTTTCACCACCGTTATCGGGTTTAACGGTTCAGTCACTAGTTCGTTTGCGTGCAAGGTTAGGCGTGCCTAGTTTTGTCTTTTGTATCGATTTCAGACTTTCCTCATGGCATTTGAAGATAGTCGTACAGTTCGTCGTTTTTAGCAAACCAAGGTGCATTTGCTATTGATATCAGGACACCATTTTGGACTCTTTGTAGGCAGAGTAAGTTGATTTTGCTGGCCCCACAATGGTATTATACCCATTATTGAAAAGTGTCTTAATTAGATTCTAGAGTGTTAATAAACCACAAAAAAACACAACAGTTTGTATAATCGATTAGTGCCATAAAATGTATTGAAATTTTACATTTTCAAATTTAGCGCGTTATATGATGAAAATACTGGCCGCAGTGGACGCCATATTGCTCATGACGTCAGTTTGCTGTATAATCAAATGCGCTGATATTTTATAAGATAATTGTTTATAATTTAAAAAAAAATTAGTTATTTTTCTACTTATCGTTGGTTTGCTGTTCCTGAATGCAAAATATTATTTAAAAAGAAAATACTTTGGTTCCGAAAATAATAAAAGTACAAAGTTGCTCAGTTGACATGCCGTATGACGTAATAACATGGCGGCTTTCATGGTGTTCAAAAGCAGATTTAAAAAACTGAAATCTTTAAATTGTATTCTAAAATTTATTTTAACTAACTGAGATTTACCTAAGCTATATCTATACAAATAATAAAGAGGAAAGATTTGATTGTTTGTTTGTTTGCATTGAAGAGGCTCCGAAACTACTGAACCGATTTGAAAATTTTTTTCACTGTTGGGAAGCTACACTATCCCCGGGTGACATGGGCTATATTTTATCACCGTATTCTCACGGAAACGGGAACTACGCGGGTGAAACCGCGGGGCGCTGTTAATCAATAACATACTTTTAGATTTTTTCTAATATAGAGTAAAATTTGACCCCGTAGGTACATAATGGCTAAAGTACCTAGTTGTAGATGAGTACTTTGTTGTCTACATAAAGCATAGTTTCTTCCCATCAGCCAATACAGGTTGCTGAAGACAGATGTTGTTCTATAACTTGTACTCACAGTATTAGCGTCTTCATAAGACAGTTTCCTCGCCCTCAGTTGGAACTCCATCTCAATATATGTCGTGGGCACATCCATGTGCAGGCTCGTTTTAGCTTGGATCATAATTCTTAAAGCTGTATGCTTTATTAAAGAACTGGAATCCAGCCGGGGCAGAACTTCAGACTTTATTATGTCCTGTAAATGTAAAAAAAAGAATTATAAATATTTGAAGTAATAAAAAGATGCTTAACGAAGCCGAGAGTCACTTGTACTGAACAAGTCAGATCGTCAGAAGCCCGAATATCTGAGAACCAATTGGGAATAGGGTCGGTAGAGGAGTAAGGGTGATTTTCCCCAACTACGGCGAAGCAAAAAGGAGGGTTATGATTTCGACCGGTATGTACTATGTAACCATGTTACTATATAAGTACTATCGAGGAAACTAACATCTGTACACCGTAAGGACTATTATTGCTTGCAGCGCTCAGCTGCTATAGTAACGCTTGCTAACAGATGTGGTCATTTTGTGCACGGGATTTTGTTTTCAAATTGGTCAGATGTAAGTTTCCGCGATAGTACCTATATTCTGGCAAATAAATAAATAACAATTTCGTTTTTTTTTTTTATAGTAATTCAAGTGAGGTGCGGAGATCTGCAAAATGGAACTAACCTCTTTATTCTGAACCTCGGGCAAGATAACTTCGTAGATATTGCTCAAGGCGTCCATAGCGTTCTTGGTCTCATACTGCCACAGGTAAAAGCGAACAGCCCTGTCCTTTGCCAAGCGCTCTTTGAACAAGCGGGCGTGATGCTTGAAGATTGACAAAAGAACTGGAATTGGAGAAAACACACTACAGAGGGGCTTGGGGCTAGGAAATAACAACTGCACGCGTAGAACGATCAGGTAAAGCTACACGCTTGCCGCGGCTGGCGACTAGTTAAAAGATGGATTGGAAACACACATATCAAGCCTAGCGGGAAGGCTCAGTTCGGCTGCCTACGCCGTCAGGAAAGTAAGACAATACACTGACGTTGATACAGCTCGGTTAGTCTATTTTAGTTATTTTCATAGCGTTATGTCCTACGGCATTCTGATGTGGGGCAAAGCCGCTGACATTCAAAATATTTTTGTTCTGCAAAAACGAGCTGTACAGTCACGAGCAATAACATGTAAACACATCGCCAAATTCAAAAGCGATTTTCTTTTAAATAGCGATTGCAGCCTTGAGATAACTTAGATATTTCATTACAGTGTGGGTTCCAAAATATTATTTTCATAATAAAATAAGATTACAATAAGTAAAAGTGGAGAAAATTACTTTTAAAAGTTGGTAAGTGTATACATATTATTGCACGTGACTGTACGTGCAATTTACCAATTAGGTGCTAGAGTTTCTCTGAGAGATTTTTTTAAAGATATTGGTATTCTCACGGTGGCATCACAATTCATCTTCGCTAACATCTTATATATTACGCAAAATATACACTTATACACTAAAAACAGTGATATTCATAATATTAATACCAGAAATAAGGACAAACTACGTGCTCCCTTTCACCGGCTTCATAAAGTTCATAACTCATTCGTTGGGCTCGGTATCACCTTTTATAACAAGCTTCCCTCTTCTTTGCTAGATTTACATTTTAATGCGTTTAAAGCTAAAGTAAAATCAAATCTTTGTTCGAAGGCATATTATTCAATCAACGACTACTTAAACGATAAGAATTGTTGGTCGCTGTGATTAACTCAAGACAACGTTTGTGTTCTTTCACCAGAATTAGCTTACCTACTGACAGGTTATATGAGTTACTCCATAGCATTGTTTATTTAATTTGACTGTATAAACCATTTTTTTTTTTTATAATGGAATTTCCATTTTTTGATGAAATTTAATTACTTACCTATTACTGTATAGAATCAAGTTTTTCCAACTTATCAGACAGCTGTGCTGCTGGGGAGTTTGTTGCGCCACTTCTTCTTCCCAGCTAAAGCACTAGGAAGTGGTGAAGGGCGGGCGTTTTTGGGGGACTGTCTTATGTAATTTTGACGTTCGAAAAGTGCTGACTCTCAGCCTAGTTTGAATAAATGACTTTTGATTTTGATTTTTTGACTTCCGAAAAGCCCGTGTGTGTGAGAACATCTCCTTTCGTGCTCAATGTTCTCTTGTCCCAATACCAGTATTGGGACAACATTGGTTTGGGAGAGAGAAAAGTATGGTTTGGCTAGGCAAATGGGCAAACCATCGTTTTCTCTCTCCTACGCGCGTGAATCTCAGACTCGCATCCCGGAACTCCTGTATTCCTGCCATTGGAACGTGAACGTGGAAGACTCATCGTGTGTCATAGCAGTCCAAGCTACGTGTATGCGCTGTATTTGCTATTGACATTCTGTGGAGTTTCTGAACATCGTGCTTTAAGGTGAAACAAGTCCACATTTTTCCATACAAACTTCGGGAGGGTTTTACTCCACTGTTTGATAGTGTACCTCAAAACGTAAACATGGTATGGTTTTGTCTCATTATTAATATTGTCGGTACGGAAACAGAATACTAAAATAAAAAGCCATTAAAAAGTTATGAGCCAACAAAGATTAGTTTTTCTTGCTAATTTAACCTTACTTTGGGCGTGTTTGAGTAACAAAAGAAGTGTAAAATCTCCAAAACCAAGTTGGTACCGACAAAGTTCAATTATCGATAAGTTCAATAAACTTTATTGGTCATTGATTTATGCCGTGGGGTTTTCGTAAAACCCGATCTTCCGAAGGACTTTTCTTAACTTTTTCGCGAATGTTTTTCTATAAATGCTCCTGCATCTCACTCAATAACGTTGTGCGTATAGACTAGCGTCTAACTGCTCATCACTGATACTATCTCTGTCGGATACGAAGCCTGGTGAGACAGCGTGATTTTTAGCCAGGCCCACCAGTGAGTTCGAGCCCGCGAAAAGTGTCCCCTTAACCGTCATCATTGTGTTCCCTAGTAGCAAAAGGCCACCCCTGCTATTTCGGCTTTGGTTCGCATGCTACATGTTTTGGTCGCCGCGGTTGGCCAACCACGGGCCAACCGCGACCATCTTACTTACCTATCTCAAAGGACAGCGATGCTTTTGCCGACATTTTCAACAATTATCGTCATATTTCAACTGATTTATGCAAAACATAAAAAAATTATATATATACCTAAACCATTCTCATGAATCACTCTGTCTATTGGTATTGTCATGAAAATCCGTTCAGTATTTTTTGAGTTTATCGTGAACAGACAGACAGACGCGGCGTGAGACTTTTTTTTTTAAATAATGTGTAGTGATGTACTAGCAGAGTTATGCTGAGATACTCCTATCTCCTATTTGGCTTCGCACAAGTCTTTTTTTAGGATCTTACCTTCCAAACACTTAGATATCTTAATACATTCCCTGGACATGGTATCATAGAACCCGTTAATCTGTTCCATTTCAATGTCATCACCAAAATGTTCGAACAATCCGTTTATTCCTTGCAGAACTGAATACACTACTTGGTCCTGTAACAAATACAATATACAACTAAATTAAATACAACTTTATTACATTATTTTCTTTTACGTTAAGCCGTTGGTCCTGACTGTCATTTGTTGATATTTGACAGTCGTTACGGGTCGTCAGAAGCCCGAAAGTCTGACAAACAGTCTTACCAGTGTCTGGGTTGTGGAGGTCAGATAGGCTGTCACTCTAAGTAAAATACAGGAATTCAGCTGTGGTTGGATTGGAAGCAGACCCCAAAATAGTTGGGAAAAGGCTAGGCAGATGATGAAATTACTTTTTTTTATTTCAAAGGTCTTGACAAGGCAGATGCGAGTGGAAACGCCAGCAGGCTTAAAACGAGAACCGTAGAGAAGCGTTTTTCGACGGAAGAGTAGACAATAATTACGTTTCCGTATAGATAAAGACAGTTGACAGTTTTGTACCGAGAAATGTAGACAAGCGATTTCTATTCTACGGTAGAGTAGAAATAGAAAGCGTTATGCTAAGCCTGCTGGAGGGGACGCCCTAGGAGGGCATTATAGTGACCTTATTGGTGATGTTCTTCACAAAGGTCATGTGAGCAGGGGCGGCTGTCCCTTAAGTGCACTCGTGCGCTGAACTACCAGATTTTAATAGGTGTAGAAAGAATCACAAAATGTTTAATAATCGCATCGTGGCCACTGGTTGTGGTCTATGTAATACTAACAAAACTGACGAAACATTATAAGCTCTTTGCTAAACTATTAAGACTTATTTTCGCGGTACAGAAGATCCCTCGTGCGCTATGCCGAAGCGCACGGCGAATGCTCATACATTTCTATGAGATCCGAGCTAAAACGCCTAGCGCGTGAGACAGAAGATAGTTGACATAACTGTATGGAGCGTTATGAAGTAATTTGTCTATTCTCGTGCGCCGCACGGGGGAACCGAAGTTTGTCGAACTGAACCGAATATTACCGAACGTCGATTACCGAGAGCGCCCGAGGTTTGGCGAAGTTTGCATGCCGGCCATAATGAATGACCGACGGTGAAGCGTTTTTCGACGGAAGAGTAGACAATAATTACGTTTTCGTATAAATATAGACAGTTGACAGTTTTGTACCGAGAAATGTAGACAATCGTTTTCTATTCTACGGTAGAGTAGAAATACAAAACGTTATGCTAAGCCTGCTGGAGGGCACGCCCTAGGAGGACATTATAGTGACCTTATTGGTGATGTTCTTCACAAAGGTCATGTGAGTAGTGATTGCAACCGGCGTGCGTGTACTGCCTTGTAAATAACTAATAGGGTATTTTCCAATTTATTGAAAACTATTCTAAATCGAAGATTGGGACGATATATTTAATAGAAAAATGAAAGTAAATTTATTTAAATCCATTTTCTCAATTAAAAACGATTACAATCAAATTTCGTTTTCGTTGTTATGAATTTACCGCCAAAACAATGTTGTGAGAAACGAATCGGTGCAAAACCGACTTCACACGCAGTCTTGTTTACCCTACCCCTAGAGTGTAATTTAAGCCCGCGTAGGGTTGGGGCGGCTCGTGAGCTGAGGAGCAGGTGGTGCGAGTTTAAACCATCTGCGACGATAAGCTTGCGTGGGGCCGTTCAAATCCCGCAGCGCCGGAAGCCGTGACAGATACAATGCTTGCTGCATGTTGCATGCCTGCTTGCACGTTGCATGATTGTTTGCACGCTGCATGCCTGCCTACATGCTACATGCCTGCTTGCATGCTACATGCCTGCTTGCATGCTACATGCCTGCTTGCATGCTACATACCTGCTTGCATGCTTGAAGCGCATGTTTGCATGCAAACAAGGATGAAACGAAAATATGACATAAAAAATATTGAGAATAGTGACGAATAGAGGTTGAAATTAAAGCATTGTAATTAAAACAGTGGTTTAATGAATGCTCAGAAACATAATACTTCGAACAAATGTTATTTTGGCTAAGTGTAACTTCGTTAAAAAAAAAAAAAACGAACAAATGAAACGTTTGAGTAAAGAAAAAAATCGAATTGAGAATAGGTCAACTGATACAGTGGCAGACGTGTCTTCGATGAAGTAAAAAAAAAACGAAACGATAATACTTGAAAAATTTTGGTAAAATGAAATTCGGTCAAATATTTTTCGAACTTATGATAGGTAACCATGTATATCCCCATGGAAGGAAGGTATGAGTTTATGTATATATGTTCTGTAAATAAATGGTGGCTTACCGTTTTATTGTTAGGTTGTAGCATGTTCAAATAAATGCGCCATATTCTAGTGAAGTGTTCCTGTACCAGCTCGGGGTGGTACCTGCAAATAGTACCTGAAATAAATAAATAATATAATGTTTAGTATACAGGAATTTTTTTTAACCAGTGTGCAAACTTTAACCATAAATTCAGCATATCATTCTAGACCCTCCAGCGCAGAAATTTTTCGTCGGTTTTACAAAAATAAATCAGCAGTTCCATACATTTTGACCGCGTAGTTATTGCATTTTTCTATGAACTTGTTTTATTAGCATTTTAGAATCTAATTAAGACACTTTTCAAAAATAGGTTTAATTTTTAACCCTACTCAGACTCCAGAGTGCTTCGGAGAAATTTCAGATTGAAGAACCTAATAACACTTTACCCAACCTGGGAATCGATCCCAAGACCGCATGTTCAGCAGTAGAGCTGCGACCGCTAGACCAACGACGCAGTCAATGTTCAGTACTGTCTTAGGCATAAAAACCTTACATTTACAGTACCCGGCGATAAATATTGGACATCGACCTTTGGAAAGAGACAATCGGCTAATTTCGGCTTCGTAGAGCGTTATCTCCGTCGCACGAAATACAAACAGTCCGGTATCTATTAGGAGCTGTTAAAACAATTATGATTTGCTTCTTTTCATAATTCTTTTTATTGTATAAAATACACCAATTTTTCTATAAGTGATGGCTTTTCGCGTGACTGACCTCGTAAAGGTTTCCCTCTTTTTCCTAAAGATGCTATAGTACAGTCGCCAGCAGGTCAAGCTATCCCAAACTGTCAAATTTTCCCAATTGAACATAAACCTTATTCCTTTGTTATAAAGTTGAAAAACTATCAAAGAAATTTGACAGATTGGGGTAGCTTGATGTGCTGGCCTCTGTACAAATTTAAAGTATTTAAATTTGGGGGTGTTAACAACTCTAAATATATATTTTGAACTGGACGCGACCGCACACTCTATCGCACTTGAACAACGACTGACAAAACGTCATATAGGTAGTGTGCGACAGAGATAACGCTCTACGAAGCCGAAATTAGCCGATTGTCTCTTTCCAAAGGTCGATGTGCAATATTTATCGCCGGGTACTGTAGGTATCCATGATCAAAAGCGGTTTTCTTTTCTTGTGCTTTCTCTGTTGAGTAGTTGGTCCTTGTGCTGCACTGGCTGGTATTATTGAAATTTGAACCTTGTCATGTATGACATAGAGTTTACGCTCACCAACAAGCAGTGCCAATGGCGCCTTGCATGTCTTCGCCTCTTCCAACGCAGTGATGTTTCTGCTTACCACCTGTTCGCTGAGGTCCGCAGACGGATGCTTCGCCACGCTAATGAGACATAAGAGGGCTTCCTTCCGAGTTTGAGGGTCAAAGGGTAGCATGCATAGCTGGAAGAGTAATAAGGGAAATACTTAATTGATCTTCTAAAAACTTCTCGACCCTTAAAATATGTAAGATTTCAAAATAAAAGTGGCTCATTTTAACTTTCTAGGCTTTTCTCTAAGTTGCCGACCAAATTGGTTAGGTTAGAACTGGGTCCAACTGCACGCGAGCTAAGCGAGCGAAGCGACCGACACCTCGAAAGTTAGATACAAACAAACACGGGAAGCGACTAAAATGTATAACAAGTATAGATATTTATGTTCCCACACCTCGTTATTAAGGCCCACTCAATCTCACAAAGAGGAGGGTTGTGTCCCAGCAGTGGGAACATTATAGGCTGATTATGCAGGTTTTCTTATTTCTATTACTCATTACAATGTGTTTTTTTTTTTAAATAATGAGTTATATTGCAAGATGTGGTTAGCTAGTGACATCGACAATAGGGTATTTTCCAATTTAATAAAACCTATTTTAATTTGAAGATTGGGACGACATATTTAACAGAAAAATAAAAAATAAATTATTTATATCCATTTTCTCCATTAAAAACGATTAAAATCAAATTTATTTCTCGTTGTTTTGAATTTACCGCCAAAACGCTCCTTACGGTGACTTTTTATCATGTGACATCGTGACGTCAGCTTTGTGTAAACAGCACCAGTACAAATACTTAGTTTGGCGCAGTTTTAGAAGTATTTGTGAACAGAGGCACCGCACACCAGTGATTTCACTTTCTATCCATTAAAAATCTTGTTAATTATAAACACGCCACTCACTTTTTTACTTACTAACTACTTTAGTTTACACAAAGTTGACGTCACGTGATAAAAAGTCATCGTAAGGAGCGTTTTGGCGGTAAATTCAAAACAACGAAAAATAAATTTGGTTTAAATCGTTTTTAATTGAGAAAATGGATATAAATCAATTTACTTTTATTTTTCTATTACATATTTCGTCCCAATCTTCTAATTAGAATAGTTTTTAATAAATTCGAAAATACCCTATTGATCCATTATATCTTTAAATATTTTAATTTTGTGTCGTAACGTTAATTACGTACCTACCATTGTATTGAATCAAGTTCTTTTAATATAACTGACATCTGTGCTGCTGGGGAGTTTGTTGCGCCACTTCTTCTTCCCAGTTTTTTGGGGGACTGTCTTTTGTAATATTTGACGTTCAAAAAGTGTTGATACCCGCCTAGTTTGAATAAATGACTTTTTTATTTTGTTAAATAAAGTAAATACTTACTTCAGTGATATCTGTATAATAGTTCTCCACCACGTCCCAGCACTTCTCAACAATTTTCGACAGTATCTTAAAAGAGTCCGCTATAGGTTTGAACCACTCCTCACTGGCACGTTTTGATGATATTGTCTCAAATAGACCAACAGGTTTGAAGAGTAGGGTCTGAGCTAGCCATTCTGAAAAAAAAAATACACCAATAGCACCAAGCCTTTCACTCCATAAGAGTAAGCAGAGATGTATAGTCAAGGAACGTGACTGTTTCGGCCTTTCCACACATGCACAGGTTAGGTTAGAACTGTGAGCAAGAGCCAGCGAAGCGAGTGGTGCAGCTGAATAAGGCAGTGAGTGTTACTTCAAAAATGGTTGCAGTTACTTGGGGCTATTTACTATTTTAAAGAAACAAAGACGCACAATGGTTCAACTGAAGGACTAAATGCGGAAACCAAAGGACACTAAAATATAAATTATTTGAGGTTTTGAAAAAGAGATTCATTATTATTAGTGTTTATTCATATAATTCATCATCATCATCATTTCAGCCGAAATACGTCCACTGCTGGACATAAGCCTCCCCCAAAAGGGGGGTTTTGCCACAATAGCCACGCTTGGCAGGCGGGTTGGCGATCGCAGTATGGTGGTAAAATGCATATAGAACGCTGATGCCCATTCTCTAGTAAGTCCCTTAGTCGCCTCCTACGACACCCACGGGAAGAGATGGGATGATGCTATTGTTTACCTCCGGCACCACACGGTACATATAATTAGGAAAGCAAAATGGGAATGATTGGAGGCTCAATTAGTTATGACTGTTCGTTCTAAAGTCGGTCATGACCTGGCTGCTGCAATAAGGATTGGGTCAAGAAGAGGAAACTCCTCAGCGGTCAATAGCAGAGACACTATAAACACGCCATTACAAAACAAACCATTACTTATTACTATTGACTAGCTTTTGCCAGCAGCTTCGCCCGCGCGAAATATTCATCCCCTGTTTAGCTCCCATAGGGGTTGAAATTCGAAAAATCTTTCCTTATTCATTGTCTACAGTATAAAGGGAACCTCTGTGCAAAATTTCAGCTTTCTAGGTCCAAGGATTTGGGCTAGGCATTGATGAGTCAATCCGTCAGCCAGGACTATTCTTTTTATTTATATAGATACTAGCTTTTGCCAGCGGCGCCGCCCGCGTGGATGTCGGTTATCGCGTAAAAAATTAGCCTATGTCCTTCTCCACATTCCAGGCTATATCTCTGCCAAATTTCATGACGATCGGTTCAGCGGTTTAGGCGTGAAAGCGGGACAGACAGACAGAGTTACTTTCGCATTTATAATATTAGTGCGAAGTAGGGATGGATACCTACATTCCAGCAGTCTGTGGAACATACCTGTTTCAAAATGAGCCAATTCTTCCGAAAGTATTATTTCTGCAGAACGGATAGCCTTTGCATAGTCCTTGGGCTCTGGTGTCTCAGGATATGACAAGACTATGTCGCTCCAGCTCTCCATTTTTTATTAAAATTATTATTTTTTATTCTGTAAATATAATTCATTAGTGTTTAGCTGCATAGTACTTATCAGCATTGCCATTCAAAATGGCAATATGATTTCATCCCACCTTTTTCATTGTACTTATGTAGGTACATATTTTAATTAATGTTTACTATTAAGCTTAGCCTAAAAATAATTTAGTAAGTAAATACTTGGCTTGAAACTATATCAATTCTCACATTAAAAAAGAACTTATTATGGTACAACATCGATTTAGAATTAACTCAAGAAAGCCGGTGTGTACTTTATTGACCGCCTTCTAATTATCAACATTAAAATACCTACCAAAGCACTCGACTTAACTAAGATCGTACCGTTCCTACCTGGCACATAAGTATAATAATCCGTTTACCTTGATAAGTTGATACTTACTTTCTTTATTTTGTAATAAATGAAGCAAGCAATTCACGAAAACAAAACGATTTTCCGAAATCTGAGATTCAAAACAAGTTTGGACTCGTTGATCTGTCAGTGTCAGGACTGACAGCCAAACTGGCAAAGAAAGACTGTCACTTTTCAGACAAATGTCAGATGTCAGTATAGTACTAACCACAGACTGAGAAAAAAGCAATGAAAAAGGCTAATAGCTAAAAATAAAATGTTTTGGATTTTTTTGCTACATTTAGCAATATAAAAAAACAAAATAATGTTTTTACTTCATATTCGCTTTTCATAAGTCAATAAATGTTTATCTTTCTCTTCTTTCTAGTACGCCACGGTCTTATGCTTAAGTAAGGCTGTATACCACTCACTTCACTCCTTAGCAAAGACTACAATTAGCCCCTTAGTAAGTGAAGATAAGAACTTCATCAATATTGACGAACTGGATTAATTGTGCGACTCTAACTCAAAAAGTGCTCAAGCTAATTGGCAAAAATTCACCACGTAGGCGTTTTCTATCAAATGCAAAAAAGAATCAGCTCAACAATTACTGAGAAACCGCTTAAAAAGTAAAACAGATTACCTATACCTAAGCCAGAGTTAGCAGCTTCAAACGACTTGGCGAGCAACAAGCAACAGGTGCCCGACGGCGGACGACGGTTGTGACGAGCGATTGCTCGCTAGTATGTGTGAGTGTCACAGCGAATGTCGCTGAGCGAGTACTCTCTTTGAAAGCTCTTGTTGCTGCAACAAACGGGTAGGTACGCATTATCGCACAGCACGGGGCGGCGGTGCGCGGCTGTGTGAACAGTCAGCGATCAACTTTATGTATGTATCTCTTTTACCTACATGAAACCTACAATCTTGTGTACATTTCTTGTGTAAGCAAATTTAGCAAATCTTTGATAGCTACTATTACTATAAGGTTGGTGGGTGATGGTCTAATGCCCTACGGGTACCAGCCGGGTTGGGGAATGACTACTACTGAACTCTAACTCCATGACTAAATAGTCACTACCTTTTCAGGCGGTGTGACAGTGTGCCTTTTGTTAGTAATATTAGTTACTACTTTACAGAACTGGAGTTGTATGGAGAAAAGAATGGTAACTGCTGGATAATAATGTTCTTAAATTCATATTATAGTAAGCCACAGACACAGAATAAGGACATTTTATTATTGGAAAGCAGTACATCGTAGCTGCAACAAGCGGTTGGCCTTGGTCAATTATTTTTTCGTCATCGGGGTGTGCTGCGTGTAACAACACGCAAAAGATGGAAGTATAATCCGACTAAATAAAAAGATTTCATATCTGAACAATGTTACCGGAAAAGTTTGCAACACAATTTACCATCTTAACCTCTGACATTACAAATCGGTCGATAATTTGGATGAACTTCAAAGTATTGAATTTTCTAAATTAAATTCAAAATAAACATAAATTAACTTCACCCCATTCAAGCTGGCACCGCGAAGACTTATTTGGTTGGGGATCCATTACTATTCTCCGTTATTACACCGTGCGACGACAAATAGGTTAGCTTTCCAAAATATTTATATTTATTTATGATTTATTTGTGTAATTTCGTGTTTGTGAGGTATGTTAACTGGAGTTTCTCTGTCAGATGGTGATATTCGTTCTATATTATGTTTCTAAACACTTACGAAGGAAAGAAACTCGTTTAAATATACAACTTTGTCCAATCAATACCCATTGTAAGTTTATCTCTAGTCTGAGGACCCTCAGAAATCGTTTAAGTAAAGATACAGTCTGTACAGTATCAGTTACTAGTGATACTTCAATCTAGGGATGTAACGGAGATTCGATTTCGATTCCAGTAAGTCGGAATTTCCAATTGAAACCCCACTTCCCATTTCGCCTTCGGTTCTGATACTTTTAAATCGGAGGTTAAAATTGAAGGCCGAAGCTCACACATTTCATTAGATTTTCACATCACATCATTGTTGATCACATCTCTCTTCTGCCTCCGGCTCCGACTCCTCTGATTTTGATTCCGGTTCCGAAACCGCTAAACCAAATTTAAAAATTCTGAATTCGATTTCAATTCTGGTAAACCCACCTCTTTCACATCCCTACTTAAAATATTGATAGGAAATTCAACAAAAGTGTTTCAACACTCCGAAGTTTGGTATGTTTTCAAATTGTGCCTATACAGGGTAAGTTTTTATCCAGTGCGCAAATTTTAACCATGAATTCAGCATATCATTCTAGACTCCCTACCGCAGGAATTTTTCGCCGATTATACAAAAAAAAAAAACAGCTGTTTCATAGAAAAGTGCAATACCTACGCGGTCAAAATGTATGGAACAGCTGTTTTTTTTATATAACCGGCGAAAAATTTCTGCGGTAGGGGGTCTAGAATGATATGCTGAATTCATGGTTAAAATTTGCGCACTGGATAAAAACTTTTCCTGTATATTGCTAGCAGCTGTTATTATAATTGTTGTGTATCTTTAATGAAGGTACTTGTAAAATCTTCTTGACAAATAAGATTTGTACAAGTACCCAATATGTTGGAAAATAACAGTTTAGTTTAAGGCTACCTAGTGCTTAAGCTAACCACGAAATAAAACAGTAAATTACCGAATTAGTGTTTTATTGAACATAATAGTGGCGACGAGGAATAAACTTTAAAGAATGGAGTGTAGGGCTGTGAAGTTTACGGAATTTGATTCTCAAACAGACAATTGGAACAATTACATAGACAGGCTAACATTTTGCTTTGAAGCAAATGGCATAGTGTTGGACAAAAGTAAAAGAGCAAACTTTTACACAGTGTGTGGAGCAAAAGTGTATGATACGCTCCTTGCGTTAATTACTCCTAAAAAAGCTAGTGAAGTCTCATTTCAGGAAATCGTGAATGTTCTAACAAAACATTTTAGCCCTAAACCTAACGAAATATCAGTGTCATATAAGTTCTATAAACGTGACCAACAACAAAACGAATCGGCAGCAGAATATATTGCTCAGCTGAGGAAGATCAGTTCTGAGTGCAATTTTTCGGATTTAGAACGGATGTTACGTGACAGACTCGTGTGTGGAATGAAAGATCACAGACTGCAATACGATTTATTGAAAAGAGATAAACTTAGTTATGACAATGTTGTCGAGGCTATGTTGTCTTCTGAGAGTGCAGTAAGAGATGTTCGCATGATACAAAATGAAAATGGGAACACCAGCAACGTAGCAAGCGGATTTGATTCGACGGCGACTACAGCTACAAACATGCCACCAGCTCCTGAGCCGATGGACATCAATGCAGTGCAAACAAACATAAAACTTTGTTACCGTTGTGGTGATCGTCATGCTGGAGAATGTCGTTTTGCCAAGGTTACTTGTCGTTACTGCAAGAAGGTAGGACATATAGAAAAGGTTTGCATTACAAAGAAGAAAGCCTCGAACAGAAAAGTTAATTTCACAGAGGAGGACGAGACACAGGATCAGCTGAATGGTGTATACAACATGGATAGTAGTCGATTGCGGGTGTCAGCTTATGATGTTAAGGTTAATCTGAATGGAATGCCAGTGACTATGCAGGTGGATTCTGGTGCTGGTTTCTCACTCGTGAACGAGCGCACGTGGAGAAGCTTGTGCGACGCAAAGCCACGCCCCGAACTACGTGCGGTACACAACAATCTACGTACCTGGACGGCGACACCGGTAATTGTGCTCGGGCAGACAGTAGTGCATGTAAACTTTAGAGACATTAAGTGTGTTTTACCGGTTATTGTAGCTAGAGGTTCAGGCCCCAATTTAATTGGGCGTGATTGGTTCTCTGCTCTTAATATAAAAATTAGTATTAATTTCGTGTCTAGTACTGGCATATCAATGGCTAATGAAATGTTACAAAAACACTCTGATGTGTTCAAAGAAGGTCTTGGTACTTACCGAGGTGAACCAGTGAGTATACATTTAAAACCAGACGCTACCCCTAGGTTTCTTAAAGCTCGCCCAGTTCCGTTTGCAATTAAGAACAGAGTTGAAAAGGAAATAGATCGATTGATAACCGAGGGGGTACTACGCCCTGTTTCCTACTCACAGTGGGCCACACCAGTGGTGCCAATTGTTAAGAAAACAGGTGAGATTCGCCTGTGTGGAGATTATCGCAGCACAGTGAATCAGGCTACCGAGTCTGATACTTACCCAATGCCAACTGCTAATGAGGTATTTGCTGCAATAGCTGGAGGAAGGTATTTCACAACGTTAGATTTAGACCGTGCATATACACAAGTCGTTGTGGATGAAGACACGGCTAAACTGTTAACATTGAATACATCTAAAGGTCTTCACACTGTTCACAGGTTGGCGTTCGGAGTAAAAGCATGTCCAGGCATTTTTCAAAGGTTAATGACATCTTTACTGGCAGGTATTTCTGGCGTCGCAGTACTAATTGATGACATTATTATAAGTGGCCATACCTTGACAGATATGGGTCAACGACTGGATGCTGTACTAGAACGCATACAAAAAGCTGGCCTGCGACTGAATGCAGGTAAGTGTAAAGTTGCCAAAGAATCCGTAGAATTTCTGGGTTTTGTTATTGACGCCGACGGCATCCATCCAGCTCCTAGCAAAGTGGAATCGATCGTCAAAACTCCAGAACCACAGAATGTTCAGCAGCTACAGGCTTTTTTAGGGTTGTACAATTTTTATGAGAGGTTCGTACCTCATAAGGCTACTGTCCTTGAACCGCTCCATAGGTTGCTTGATAAGTCACACAGGTGGCATTGGACAGAACGGGAACGAGAAAGTTTCGAGGCAGCAAAACGTTTACTATCCTCAGACATTACTTTAGTTCACTATGATTTAAATAAACCCTTAGTACTCACGTGCGATAGCTCAGAGTATGGTGTAGGCGCAGTTTTGTCTCATGTGATGCAGGATGGGCAAGAAAGACCAATTGCTATGAGTTCTAGGACATTACATTCACACGAACGTAAATACTCTCAGCTTGATAAAGAAGCTACTGCAATAATGTTCGGAATTAAAAAATTTCATAACTATCTCATGGGAAGAACTTTTACAATAGTAACGGATCACAAGCCACTGGTCAGTATTTTTGATCCTAAGAAGCCAATCTCCAATATGATATCGCCCCGATTAACGAGAATCGCTATTGTTTTGACCTCACACGGTTATAATATAATGTATAAGCCAGGGAAACAAATAGGAAATGCAGATGGTCTCAGTCGCTGGCCACAACCGGTGCCAGAGGAAGCTGAACAGCAGCTTTGTGATATTTTATTGATGGCGGAGGCTCCCAAAGACTTTCCGGTTGATGTTCACCAGATCGAGCTGCTCACAAAAACAGATAAAACTTTATCACGAGTCATGTATTACGTGTTATCTGGTTGGCCAGCTAAAGTGCCAGAGGAAGCTTTACACAGTTATTGGTTACATCGTACTGAACTTTCTTTACATGAAGGTTGTATTTTACTGGGTTGCCGCGTGGTGGTACCACCACCGCTACGTAAAGATATTTTACGTGCTTTACATAGGACTCACAGTGGCATTGTTCAAACAAAAGCTTTGGCCAGAAGCTATGTGTGGTGGCCGGAATTAAACAATGACATTGAGGCATTGGTGAACAATTGCACCAAGTGTCTCGAAAATAGGCACATGCCTCCCAAGACAAGTTGCGAGTGGGTAGTACCTACAAGACCTTGGTCTCGCCTAAATATTGATTTCGCAGGTCCCTACCAAAATAAAGTATTTTTGATAATTGTTGACTCATATTCACGATGGCCTGAAGTATTTGTAGTAAGAAACATGACTTCAGAAACTGTGATTTGGCATCTAAGAATGCTGTTTGCCACACATGGATTATGTGAGACATTGGTTTCAGACAATGGAACAGCATTTGTTTCAGCGGAAATGAAACAATTTTTAGATTCTAATAAAATAAAGCATATAACTACAGCACCATACCATCCTGCGACAAATGGATTGGCTGAACGAATGGTGCAGACGATTAAGGACAAGTTACGAAAAATGGATGATGTATCATGGGACGTGAAGGTACCTAACATGTTACTTGGCCTGCGAGTAACGCCATGTTCAGGAACTGGAAAGAGCCCTTCAGAATTATTAATGAACAGACGGTTAAGGACTTTACTGGACAGTATTCATCCAGTCAACAAACAGCATATGAGAGTCGAGCAGCAAATTACCAATAACGCACAAAGGAAAAACAGAGAAACAGACATCGGTAAATATGTGATGTATAGAAATTATGGAAGAGGGCCACGTTGGTTACCAGGCACTGTAACAAGTAAGAATGGGCCGTCCAACTATCAGGTGACATCAGACAATGGAGATGTTGTAAGCAGACATATTGACCAATTGATTCAAAAGAAGCCAGCAAGCTCAATTACAGGAGAAGAGGAGAAGAAGGATAAGGAACCGGAAGAACAAAAGGAAGAAAGTATACAGGAGCCGGTGGAAGAGTCAAATCAAGAAAATGAACAAATAATTCAAATTCCTAACTCAGAGGAATGGGCAGAGTTGCTTGGGATACCTAGTGGGGCAGAGACCACTTATCGAGGTGGGAAACTGAAGAACAAAGTGCTTTCTCATGGAATGTCACCATATGCCAGGCCTAGCCACAGCCAGAACTATTTGGTCTAATGTTGTATTTAAGTTTACTTTTGCTCATGTTTGCATAATTGTTTTATTTGTGGAATTAAGAAGATTATGATGCTTTATGTTTTGTTTATATTTCATTTATGTTTATAATTATGTTCATGCATACTTGGGGGAAAGGTATGTTGTGTATCTTTAATGAAGGTACTTGTAAAATCTTCTTGACAAATAAGATTTGTACAAGTACCCAATATGTTGGAAAATAACAGTTTAGTTTAAGGCTACCTAGTGCTTAAGCTAACCACGAAATAAAACAGTAAATTACCGAATTAGTGTTTTATTGAACATAATAATAATGTTGTCTATTCATATATGAACATAATATTCTGCCAAATATAGGCTTGGACATCGCACAATCAACATCAGCCACCAAAACAGCTGATTGTCTTTTAGCAAATCTACATTATAAAACTTATATATGTTAAAATATAACGTGGGCTAGTTGTTTCGTGCTAATACTTTCCGTGAAGTGATTTTATTTATTTATACACACACAAAAACAAAGTCGGGTCGTCAGAAGCCCGAAAATCTGACAACCAGTCTTACCAAGGAGTATCGTATTACCTAGTAACTGGGTTGTGGAGGTCAGATAGGCAGTCGCTCCATGTAAAATACTGGTATTCAGCTGCATCCGGTTAGACTGGAAGCCGACCCCAACGTGATTGGGAAAAGGCTAGGCAGATGATGATGATGATGATGACACAAAAACAAAGTCACTATAGAATGCTACTTGCTCCGATCTCTACATACAACAAGATGTATGCATATAAATGCGGTAAAAAGAGTACTTTTTTCCTCATTTACGATCATACATCTCGTCATGCATGCACAACGGCTGTGAGCACTACACAAGTGTGTAGTGCTCACATTTTTCTGAAAAACATCAACACAGTCAAAATATGTCCTCCTAGGGTCATCATCATCATCATCATTACAGCCGAAAGACGTCCACTGCTGGACATAGGCCTCCCCCTTGGGGGGTTTTGCCATTATCGCCACGCTTGGCAGGCAGGTTGGCGATCGCAGTATGGTGGTGAAATGCATAGAGAACGCTGCTGCCCATTCTTTAGTAAGTCCCTTAGTCGCCTTCTACGACACCCATGGGAAGAAATGGGATTGTGCTATTCTTTTACGCCCGGCGACACACACGGGACCTCCTAAGGTGTCTCCTGGCAATTCCAGGTTTTATCCCCACTAATATTATAAATGCGAAAGTAACTCTGTCTGTCACGCTTTCACGCCTAAACCGCTGGACCGATCGTCATGAAATTTGGCAGAGATATAGCTTGGAATATGGAGAAGGACATAGGCTACTTTTTAAGCGATAACCGAAATCCACGCGGGCGGAGCCGCTCGCGAAAGCTAGTTTATTAGATGCGGGTTTATTATTATCAGTGATCGGAATAGGCTGAATATATTTGCCTAAACTTCGGAGAACAGAGACAGAAAGTGGAGACTTCCTTACGACTACATATTTTTTCCCGGGATCCGAGAAAATCTTCAGCAAGTTGAAAATAAGCTTTATTCAAGATGTGTAAAGGCTATTTTAACTAAACCTGGAATTATCCAATTTTCGGGACTTTCATGTAAAATCCCTAAATAAATAATCTAACTTTAAATAATGTATTCGAATTATATTTACGATCCAACTAACTGTTGTATCAAATCATTGAATACATTACGTTTTGTCAATTTCGGGGTGTTACGTGAAAATGCCGAAAATTTGGTAAATGCAAGTTTAGTTAAATAGCCTTTACACGTCTTAAAGTTTATTTTCAACTTGCTGAAGATTTTTCCCGAATCCCGGGAAAAATAAATTTTGTCGTAAAGAAGTCTGTACTTTCTGTCTCTGTTCTCAGAAGTTTAGGCAAATATAATCAGTCTATTCCGATCACTGATTATCTACACTCTGTATTCTAGAAGAGCATTTGTCACAGAAATAAGCAAGACAAAGGATTGACTTGCCACATTGCCTACATTGAAGTGTATTGCTTTACCGAAAACGTTCATGATTTTAGACAACCTAGTGTTTCAAATTACTCATTGATTATTTAAAAAAATAAAACTGCTGCTTTCCATAAAAGTGTAATATGTATGGAACAGTTATTTTTAGGGTTCCCTACCTTAAAAAGTAAAAAAAGGAACCCTTATAAGATTACTCTCTTGTCCAGCTGTCCGTCTGGATGTCTGTCTGTCCGTGTGTCACCACCGATTTTCGCAGGAACAGTGGATCTAGCAAGTTGATATTTATACCAGATACTGAGGTCTATAGTCCCTATTAAGTGTATAAAAATCAAGGTCCTGAGTCAACACGATAAAAAGATATGGGTAAATTTAGATTTTCGCGAAAACTAGTAAGTACCAAAATTAATTCTAATTTACATATTTTTTTCGGAATTTTCCCTTTGCTTGTGCTATAAGACCTTGCTTTTAACCAAAATTGACAATATTGTAGGTCAACCGGGAGTACCCCAAAGGTTTTAGGTCGAAAACCTATATGGTAGTTCCCGTTGACCTAGAATCACGAAATTTGGCAAAAAGCAAGGTCTTACAGCACAAATGAAGTAAAAATTCCAAAAAATAAAATAAGTTGATAACTAAGGTAAATTTTGGTACGTGCAAGATTTTGCGAAAATCTTAATTTGCCCATAACTTTTTTATTATGGCGGTATAATGGGTAGGTATGGAACCCTCAGCGTACGAGTTCGACTCGCACTTGACCGTTTTATTTTTAAAATAACGGATTAAAAATTCCTACAGGATCTAGAATCGTGTTCTGCATTCATGGTTACAGCTTGTGCACTTGTGTATTATGGTGTTTATAAAATATTTCTAGAAATTTCGAGGATCCACATATGAATAAGTGGTTTCAGCGGGTGTGCGGGGGTGCGGGTGTGCGGATATAGTGGAGTCTCGAAGCATAGTAACATTACAAGTGCTTTGACTCAAACATGTTCCTTATTTCTTGTAGTTTGACAATCATATTTGAAAAAATCTTTTTGCGTTTAATAGCCCACTTCTTGAAGAGGCTATTAGCAACGTAACATCATGCTACGACGCTAAGGAGCTAACAAAAAGAAAAAAACATACTCAAGAAAAACGCTACGCGTAAAGGTAATAGTAGCGCAGGCGGGAGATACCTAGCTACACTCGGAGTAGGCGTACGAAGTTGCGGGCAGAAACTAGTAAAAAAAAAAATCGGTTGTCTGTAAAGTCGGTTTACTGACGATAGTTGAACGTGACAACGTCATAAGATAATACTATTGTTTATTATTGTATAGCAGCTGTCCACGCAGACGCATCGCTTACTCAAGTAGGAGAGAGACTGATGTCGAACGCTGCTGAACGCGGAGGCCGATTGTGCCTCTTTGTCGCTCGTTCCGCGCTCTCGCTTGCACTTCAAGCCTTAAATGGAACGCCTCAGAGCGAGGTAACGCCGCATGAGTCATGTTTTTTCGTGCGTGCAGCCGGCTCCAACGAATTATAAGACGTCACGTCAAAACGTAAATATAGAGATAAAATACACAACATAAGTATTTGTTCACAGCTACGTTGGAAGCAAACGAAAAATCTCAAATATGTCATCCCAATTCTCTCCCAAGAGTGGCAACAATTCGTCGCAAGGGACCCCGAATATCGGCGACCCAGTGGGCCCCGGTGGGGGCCCTGTCTCCTCAGGCGTTCTCAAAAGATACGAAAATATAATCAAATCGCAAGAGGATAAACGGAATTACAGGTGTGTTCAAGGATGTTTACTGCTTTTTTAACCAACTTCAAAAAGCAAATAAATGATTTGATTTGAAGGAGGTTATCAATTCAACATGTTTATATCTACAGTGGAAAGGTAAAATTACTAAAACGCCAAAGGATATGAATTGTAAATGATTCCTAAATCATTTAACTTTTAAATTTAAATTCATTCCTGAGATTTCAGGTTTTGGCGGTTTAGCCATTTTACCTTTCCATTGTCGATATAGTTTAAAAAAGAATGTATTTTCGGGCATAACTCCGTCATATATAGACGGATTTGCAAACATATTTTTTTGTTCGAAAGGGGTTTATTCCGAAATGGTCCCATTTAAATTTCATATAGATCTGATGATGCGTTTCGGAGACAAACAACGGAACTCTTCAAAAAATGACAGCAAATCAACCGTGATTGCTACTTTCGCATAAATATGCATTGTTTTGGCCCCAAGGATGATGAAATTTCGAATTGGAGTGGAGTAGGTACTATAACTAAACAGTGAAAAAAAAAAAACTTAAAATATAACAACCGACTTCCTGAACAGACTATGAGTCTAGTATATTTTAAGAATAAGCCTAGCGAAGCTCAGTTTTCCCTGCCAAACAAATATGACCATTGCGTCTCTTCAAATAGAGGCTGATTTGGGGAAACCTATGTCCAGCATTGGACATCTTTCGGCGGGAATGTGTGATGCTAACATATTATACTATTTCTCTTTTCAGGGGTTTAGTGTTATCAAATCGGTTGAGGGTGCTGTTAGTTAGTGATATGGCCACTGACAAGTCGGCCGCAGCTTTGGATGTCAATGTTGGTAAGTAATCCATACGAAAATCTATAGCCTGACCGACACCGCTGTACCGCGACTTAGGTACGTGCGCGGCGCGACGGGGGAGCAGTGCAGACCGCCGACTCGTCATTGCAAGCCGCTCATTCGTCACCATTCACAGCGTCCCGTCCCCCGCCTCGTCGCGCACTCCTAAGGCGCGGTACAGCGTTATCGGTCACACTATACACAGGGTGGAAGGGATGGCTTCAGTACAAGAAAAGCCGCATTCGATAAGGCTTTATAACCGTAGACCACACACATACGCTTCGTCAGGTTGTCTCTGCTTAGCGTTTGTCGACTACGAAAACAGTGGCACTCCGGGAGTACCATCAGAAGTGAAAACTTGAACAATTACGTGTGTATTTTTTTATCGTCAATACAGGATTTCACATTGGGTCCTTGGGTCTTGATTGCTCTCGGTAAAAAATTATAAACGAGCGATCCACTTCAGCCATTAAAGGTTTTTACGATAAAAATACAAAGGGAAAGGAAGGGATAAAAGAATTAAAATTTCCTAATGGAAGAAAAGGATTATCCCAAAAGACAACAACGCGTGACTCATCCGTGTGCTCGTACACCCATATATACAGAGTATACATATAGCTCATGGAAAGCGTTCGGTAACGATGACGCGAGTTCCAAGATTTTTGTTCACCTAAAAAGTGCTCAACGCGCCTAGATTTCACTTTAAAAATTCCACGCAGGGGGCATATGCTAGCATTTTTTAGCTCTGCTATACATTTTGACAGAGTAAGTATTGCAAAAATTGGAGGGGCTTGTGGCTAAGTAGTAGTATAAGCCGCTCGGGTCGGTCTTTCAGGTTAAGCTGCGCTTGCCGCGGTTGATTTGTGGATGGGTGAGCATCTTTACATACCAAGACCCCTACGTGCCTCGGAAATCACGTTAAGCTGTTGGTCCCGGCTGTCATTTGTGGATCTTTGACAGTCGTTACGGGTCGTCAGAAGCCCGAAAGTCTGACAACCAGTCTTACCAAGGGGTATCGTGTTACCCAGTAACTGGGTTGTGGAGGTCAGATAGGCAGTCGCTCCATGTAAAATACTGGTATTCAGCTGCATCCGGTTAGACTGGAAGCTGACCCCAAAATAGTTGGGAAAAGGCTAGGCAGATGATGAGTTGATGACTTAAAATATTCAATAAACTATTTTGACCCTTTTTTTTTTTTTTTTTTTTTTTTTTACCCCCCCCGAGTGGGTTCCCGCATTGTCGTTGCGGGGGGGCTTAGTAACCGTGGTCTCCCATCCACGGTGAAGCCAAGAGGAACCCAACGGTGGGGCCGCTCGTCAGGGCTTTTGCCTTCAAGCCATTGACGTAGCGGCCAAAAAGTAGGTTGCGGTGAGGTGCACCGCAACTGAGGTGGGCCGCGATGTCGAATGGGAGGCATCGCGGCTGAGGGTTACAGGCTGCGGTAGAGGAGGAGTGCCGGTGCTTTTGAGCAGCGCTCTTCCCTTCCGTGGCCTGGACGGGGCCGCCACCGTTTGATGGCGGACGCGGTGGGGCCGCAGGGGAAGAGGAGTGTCGGTATAGCGTCAGCCGCTCTCCCTATCCTCTGCGGCCGAAAAGTGGTAGACGGGACGGCGCGTTGTGTTCCTCACGCGCGCCGTCAAAGATGTCAGCAACCACAGGTGGGGTCCGTAAGGGCCGATGCCTGCCAGGGGTGCGGGTTTGTTCGAAAGAGATACCACGGCCCCTGGCATACGGGCTACTGAGGGAACACGGGTGGGTTTTAGTCAGTAAAAGTCTGACACGCCCTCCTGCTCTACTCAGCAGGAGAAGTCATTTGATGATTTCCCACCCAAAAAAAAAAAAAAAAAAAAAAAAAACCCTTTTTTTACCCATATTTGCAAACCAATAATTGATTTGATTTGAGTCGAGCGTATAATTTTTTTCTAACATTTTCAGGATATCTAAGCGACCCTGACGACTTGCCAGGGTTGGCACATTTCTGTGAACACATGCTGTTTTTGGGAACTAAGAAATATCCTGAGGTACCTATGCTACTTTTGTCCAACTATCGACTTAGCGACATGTGCAAACAGATTGCACTAAAACACAATTTACTTTTTAGCTAGATTCATAAATTACCAATAGGGTTTCCTTTGGCTACGCTGGCCCAAAATGCTCTAAAGTGAAACCAGTAATTGAATGCACTTCGGTAATCTTCGTACATATTTTCGAGTTAGCACAAATTTGCCGCCACAGAAGAACCTACCATAGAGGCAAAGCTTCTAAGTTTTATCCTGAATAATAATCATTAACTCGGTTTTTTTTTTGTTGAATATTATCCATTTCGTCGGTGGAGTTCCGCTAGCTAATTTAATTTGACCCTGTATTCATGATGAAACCGTTTAAACCGTCGTTACGGGTCGTCAGAACCCCGACCGTCTGACAATCAGTCTTACTAAGTGGTATCGTGTTACCCCGTAACAGGGTTATCTAGGTCAGATAGGCAGTCGCTCCATGTAAAATAGTAGTATTCAGCTGAATCCGGTTAGACTGGAAGCCGACCCTAACATAGTTGGAGATGATGAATAGTCCACTTCTCTGTGGAGTTTCGCTAGCTAATTTAATTTGACCCTGGATTCGTGATGAAACCGGCATATCTTAGAAACAAAAATGCGAAGACATGACATCCGTCATGGTGGACTACGGCCCACTCCCTCCGGCGGCGGAGGCTTGTGTCGTATGTGTTGATTATGCTCTGCATGCATGCTGTCATGGGCATAGCCAGCATGGGCTCAGGGTGGGGCAGCAGTCTAAAATAATATGTAGCTAGCAAACATAGCATAACATACCCGCGGTCTTACCCCCGGTTATTTCTTTCATACAAAAAGGTTACACCCTATAGCACCCTGTATCTGTATGTATAATTCGAATTATTCAAAACACTTTGTTTGTCAATTTAGATGTTTTCGTTTTGATCGCATTTTTTTTTGTCGACTGTCGAGTGTGAACTTTCTTACGGATATCAAGTATTGTAGTTAGTACCTAGATACATTTTTTTGTAGTTTTGGTTAGGTACGTTACAGGTCAGAGCCATGGTGGGGCAAGCGCCCCACTCTGCCCCACCGTGGCTACGCCCATGCATGCTGTATTCAAGTAACCAATTTTTGTGCAGTATCCTTTTCTTATCCTTGCTGGATGTGGGAAGCACAAGACCGGTCGAAGTGGAGGAGCCTGGGGGAGGCCTATATCCAGCAGTGGACGTCTTTCGGCTGATATGATGATGATGATGATCCTTTTCAATATGGTTATTATTTTACAGGAAAATGAATACAACAAGTTTCTGTCAGAGCACGGAGGGTCCTCAAACGCGTCGACCTCATCAGATCATACCACGTATTATTTTGATGTAATTCCCGAACATCTGCATAAGGCTTTGGATATGTAAGTGTATTTATAGGACGCAAAATACGCGCTTTGACGTGGAGTTGCGGACAACAGCCCGTTTTACCTATTACCTAAGTATATTTATAAGTGTTTATTATTTGAGGGTTCTGGCGTTGACAGTCGAAACACAGGGTTTCGTCTAATTTGGCTACAGATGTCTTATACATTTGTAACGAGAAAATATAGCCTATCAACTTTTGCCCGAGGCTCCACCCGCGTGGACGTCGGTTATCGCTTAAAAAACCGCGTGGCCTATGTCCTTCTAAATCTATGGAGAAGGACATAGGCCACGCGGTTATCGACGACCAGTCGTCATGAAATTTGGCAGAGATATAGCTTGGGAAATGGATCCCAGGATATATCTATGCCAAATTTCATGACGATCGATTCAGCGGTTTTGGCGTGAAAGCGTAAATGACAGACGAGAGTTATTTTCGCATTTATATTACTAGGGACTAGCGACCTGTCCCGGCGTCGCATGGGCGTTCAATGTATGTAACGGAGGTCGTATAACCGTTGATTGTCTCCCCGCGGTGTGGACTACAAAAAATTTAAAAATCCGTTCCATTTATTTTGACCGCGTTGTTGTTTGCGGTTTTGTACAGAAAAAAAAAAAAAAACAATGCAATGGTCTGGACGCCCCGTCATGTACTGAAGCCTGTCCCTGCAACCCTTTATAAAATTAATTATAACCGCAGGATACCGCTGGATGCGTGAAGTACATAACCGGTCGAAGTGGCGGTACTTATGTGGACCCTATGTCCAGCAGTGGACGTCTGTCGATGGAAATGATATGGAATTATAGAATTTGTACTCTTGTTCCCCAGTTTCTCCCAATTCTTTATATCCCCGCTGTTCACGGAGTCGGCGACGGGTCGCGAGCTGAGCGCGGTGAATTCTGAACATGAGAAGAACACTTCTTCTGATACTTGGCGTCTGGACCAGCTCAATAAAGGCACCGCCTTGCCTACGCATCCCTTTCACAAGTTTGGTACAGGTATGTGCAGCATTCAAATCAAATTATTTTATTCCACATAACTACAAAATATAGAGAGTACAGAAGTCAATCACATGTATGTACTTCACTTTTCATACCCACGCTCGGCGGTCGCGGTAGGGTTGTCAATTTTGACTTCATGCACAAAAAACTATCGTGGTAATGGCACTCGTATCTAGGTGTTTGATTTATTGTTGAGAATAATTTTTTTTGCCCTATCCGTTTTATTCCTAAACCTATCAATACCTGAAACTAAAAACAACACAATATCTACACAAACAAAAAAAATATGTTTTCAACTAACGTAATATTTGGTGACGTGAATTTACCTTACAAAGAAGTTACTTCGTTTATACTGATTCAAAATAAGAAACTATTATAGGTATAAATCGAGCTTAATAGCTTGTACCTTACAACATATTCTTGCCATGATCACAAATAATATCAACTCAACTATTTTAATTTTTTTTTATTATTATTTTATTTATTATAATGAGGAAGATGAGCGTATTTTTTTCCTTATAGGTAATATAATAAATGCCTAATATAAATTGTAAAAATATTACAAGGCCACAAAGTCATGTTCGCCTACCTACAACTAACTATTCTGTGTTACGTTAAAACGAACCATCGAAACACAAGCAAATACCTCTTTTAAACAACTGGTAGCTTAAAAAAACGACAACTTACAGTTTAATGTTGAATTTAAACAACTGTGCACTGACCATTTTTGCACTTCACAAACGCGTGTCTCAGGGGATGGCACTCGCGCTCGCACTGGTCCCAACCCGTCCGAGATATCGTGTCTGTGAGCGGTGTAATAATTATAATTGCATAAGTTGATAAAAAATGCTATGCAATAGCTTTACCGCGGCAGTCCCCGAGTGCCACACGTATTTTTTTTTTCTTTTAGTTTTCGATGTAGTACCCAGCCCAACACGTGGGTACAATATTGCCGGCTAATTTAATTTAACCCTGTATTGTGACGTCTTGCGACTTCTACACGAACTAATCATGTCAACAAGCTAGTTTCAAAAAAATGTAATAATCCCGATTACTATGTTATTTTGTCAATCATTGTATCAATGTTCCACAGGCAACAGAGAGACCCTGGAGACCATACCTAAATCAAAAGGCATCGATGTAAGGAAAGAGCTGCTGAAGTTCCACTCGAAATGGTACTCGGCCAATATCATGACCTTAGTGGTCATGGGGAAAGGTAAGAATTCAATTATTACTAGTGTAGCGGCACTAAAAAAATAAATACTTCGCAACAAATCAAGAAAAACCGCAAAAAGAAAAGTGGCGCCATCTAGAGTGCCACAGGCGAACTAAATTAAGAATTCCTACATCGCGCAGTCAGAGTTTACCACGACACTCGAATAGATGAAATATCCCGACATCAACTGTCGGGCAGTTGCCCACCAGACACCTCCTTTACCAACATAGGCATGAGTGAACTTTACACCCTGTTCCTCATACCTTAAAACTAGCATTTGCTAGTGACTTCGGCGCGTATATTATTCCGGGATGAAAAGTATCCTATTCAGGTTAAATTTTTAACCAGTACGCAAACTGTAACCATGAATTCAGCATATCATTCTAGGCCCCCTAGCGTAGACATTTTAAACTATCTATGTGCCAAATTTAATGAAAAAAAAAATCACGCTTTTGTAGTTAGCAGAACTAAAAAATAGAAAATAAAATAATCTAAAAAACACGCTTTAAAAACCAAACTAAAAGAGCAGAAAATAATTTCAATAAAACGTGTGGTGCTTTTGGAATTTTTATAATCGATATAAACAGATTTTTAGTATACTTTTTAAAACTTGTTTTTTTAGATGTTTTTTTATCTAAATATTTTGTTTTTTTCAGAATCGCTGGACGAGTTAGAAAGCATAGTCGTGCCATTGTTCTCTGAGGTGCAGGACAAGTCGGTGACGGCGCCATCTTGGCCGGACCACCCGTTCCCGCCGGAACTGCGCCGCAAACGCGCTTATTGCTACCCGGTGAAAGACTTGAGGTCCCTGTCTATTGACTTTCCTATACCTGATACCAGGAAACATTATAAGAGCGGGGTGAGTGATTTACTTTATTATTTAAAGTGTCAGGGACAACAAGGCAGTACAGTACCCGGCGATAAATATTGCACATCGACCTTTGGAAAGAGACAATCGGCTAATTTCGGCTTCGTAGAGCGTTATCTCTGTCGCACGAAATACAAACAGTCCGGTATCTATTAGGAGCTGTTAAAACAATTATGATTTGCTTCTTTTGATCATTCTTTGTATAAAATACACCAATTTTTCTATAAGTGATGGCTTTAAACTGGAGTAAAATAAAATGCCATAGACACCATGCCACAGATGCCATAGTACAACTTAAAATTATTTTTTTGGGGTGTTAACAACTCTAAATACATATATTTTGAACTGGACGCGACCGCACTCTATCGCACTTGAACAACGACTGACAAAACGTCACATAGGTAGTGTGCGACAGAGATAACGCTCTACGAAGCCGAAATTAGCCGATTGTCTCTTTCCAAAGGTCGATGTGCAATATTTATCGCCGGGTACTGTAACAAAGCGTTATCTTGTAAGTCTTCGGTGTATACGGTCGTGATGATTATCGAGGTGACCCCTTTACAGTCTCCCCAGAGATGTGCCCTAATTTGGCTTGCAGAGACGGGGTTCCGGATTGGTCTTCTGAGAGGTAACGGTACCCCTTCCATGTGTAGATGATGAACACTGGGGTGGTTTTAGTGAGGTAAAAATCCCACATTTCCCGGTGTTTTCCCCAAAGACCGGGCGCCTTTTGAAGGTTTCCCCCGGAAAAAAAAAAGCGTGATGTTCATAGGTTAGGTTCCCAGTCAAACCGAAGCTGAATACTAGTACTTTAAATGGAACGACTGCCTATCTGACCTCCACAACCCAGTTACTGGGTAATACGATACCCCATGCGTTTGACGACCCGTAACGACTGTTAAAGATCTACGAATGACAGTGACTTAACTTGCTTTCCGAGGCACGGAGGAGTCTTGTTATGATAAAGATGGTCACCCATCTACAGACCAACTGCAGCAAGCGTATACTGGGTAACATGATACCCCATGCTTCTGATCCCAACTATGTTGGGGTTGGCTTTCAGTCTAACCGGTTGAAGCTGAATATCAGTATTTCACATGAAGCGACTGCCTATCTGACCTTTACAACCCAGTTACTGGGTAATACGATACCTTTTTGGTAAGCCCGAAAGTCTGACAACCAGTGTCAGACTTTCGGGCTTCTGACGACCAGTAACGACTGTCAAAGATCCACAAATGACAGCCCAGCTTAACGTGCTTTCCGAGGCACGCCGGAGTCTTGTTTTTTTTTTAGTGTGGGAAGTCATCAAATAACTTCTCCCGCTCTGGGTGGGGCAGGAGGGCGTGTCAGACTTTTACTGACTAAAACCCACCCGTGTTCCCTCAGTAGCGTGTATGCCAGGGGCTGCGGTATCTCTTTCGAACAAACCCGCACCCCTGGCAGGCATCGGCCCTTGTGGTCTTATTAGTCAGCCACAAGTCTGTAACAGGCGTGGTGTGTGATGATATGGTATCATCATCATCATCATCATCATTTCAGCCGAAAGATGTCCACTGCTGGACATATGCCTCCCCCAGGCTCCTCCACTTCGACCGGTCTTGTGCTTCCCACATCCAGCGGATACCCGCGGCCTTCACAAGGTCATCGGTCCACCTTGTGGTATGGTATGATATGGTATGTTAATAATAATTGTTTATATCTTGTCCTCCGCAGCCCGGACATTATTTGTCCCATCTGCTGGGACACGAAGGCCCGGGCAGTCTGCTGTCAGCCTTGAAAGCAAGAGGCTGGTGTAATAGGTAAGGAAGAATCGTCTTACCGGTAAAATCTCACAGATCATGTTTATTGTCTGTCTGACTTTGTGTGAGTAAGAAAAATCAAAAATCTGACTGAGTAAATACGGAACTTTAAAAAAGATGAATACAAGAAACTGTTGCCTAAAGAGCTTGACTATTACACTGAATACTATAAGCAATCTAATGCAGTTAGAGGAATCTTCTTAAATTTAACAATAAAAACTTTTATTGCCTCACTTTTCGCGCACTCAGGTTTTTTTATTATTTATTTTACACTATTTTTGATTATTTGTGACGCTAATAAGACCTGTTTATGAAATATTTTATTTTGATACTCTACTAGATAGGTATTGAGAAAAAATATACTTATTTGAAAACATATAAAATGGCGCCAAAAACATTTTTTTTTCTTTTTCAATTTTGATATACCCAGTTTAAAGTTCACTTTTTAGGTAGTTTTTAGTTAGTATAATTATTTTTGACGTTAATGAGACTTATTTATGAAACCATTTATTTTGATACCCCACTCAATAGCCTCTGAGAAAAAGAATTTTTTTTTAGAAGACGCAATATGGCGCCAAAAATTGGTCTTTTGTTTTTTTTTTTTCAATATTGATACACCCCTTGTCACTCTCACAATTATGATGAATCTAACGGCACTTCTCAAGCTGAAATCGATCAAGCCATCGTGCGAAAGAAATATACATACATACATATATGCACTCGAAAAACATAACCCTCCTTCTGGCGCAGTCGGCTATTTAAAAAAGTCGCAGGCATCTTCTTAGATTTAACAATAAAGACCTTTGTCTCCGACTGCATGAGATTGCTTATCTTATAGTATACAGTCTTATAGTCATCCTTTTAAAACCAGTTTCTTGTTTCCATTTAAAAAAAAACCGGTCAAGTGCGAGTTGGACTCGCGCACCGAGGGTTCCGTACAAACCTGTGGGTATATAAGTAAAAGTTCAAAATTGTCAAAAATATTTTTTTTTATATGACGAAACTAAAAATTTTCGGTTTTCGTAATTTTTCCTATATCTGTACTATAAGACGTGACTTCGTACAAAATTTCAAGATTCTAAGTTCACGGGAAGTACCCTGTAGGTTTTGATTCCCGTGCGAGTTTCGAAAATTTGCGGAATTTTGCGGCCTAAATGGCTGTATCTTTTGATTGCGTTGACTTAGAAGGTTGATTTTTCTACAGCTTCCAGGGACAGTAGAACTAAGTATCATATAGAAATTTCAGTTTGATACCTCCACGCGTTCCTGAGAAAAACGGTCTTGACAGACGGACGGACGGACGGACGGACAACAAAGTGATCTTATAAGGGTTCCGTTTTTTCCTTTAGAGGTACGGAACCCTAAAAACGATTAAAATCTAATTAATTTTTCGTTGTTTTGAATTTACCGCTAAAACGCTCCTTACGATGACTTTTTATCACGTGACATGTGACGTCAACTCTGTATTAACGCCACCGGTACAAATACTTAGTTTGGCGCCATTTTAGAAGTAATTGTGCACAGAAAGTGATATTACTGGTAAATCGTTTTTAATTGAGAAAATGGATAGAAATGAATTTATTTTTATTTTTCTGTTAAATATCTCGTTCCAATCTTCAAGTTAGAATAGTTTTGGAAAAATTTGGAAAATACCCTATTGACGGTATGTCGATTTTTCTAAGTAAATACCAAAATAACGGACGGACGGACGGACGGACGGACGGACGGACGGACAACAAAGTGATCTTATAAGGGTTCCGTTTTTTCCTTTAGAGGTACGGAACCCTAAAAAGTTCACTTTTACGCAGTCGGGTTTTTGATTTCGTAAATTATTAAAAACAAAATCAAATTTTATTTCAAAATGTAGTTGTATATAGCTATGCTGACATTTTTCGTGTCTATTTCTCCACAGTTTAGTGGGCGGCACACGTATCGGAGCGCGTGGCTTTGGATTCTTCGGGGTGCAGGTCGACCTGACGGAGGAAGGGGTCTCACATACCGATGACATCATCAAGTTGGTGTTCCAAGTTAGTTTTCATTAATTTATTTAAATTACATGTCAACAAAGAAATATTGGGTTAAACTCAACACTAAACAGAATCAGTGCAGACATGAATTCTTTGATAAAAATAGGACTTACCAGATGTTGACTTACTCCACGATCCCATTAAAGTTCTTAAAGCCAAAATACTGAAGTCCCCAAAATACAATAAAAATTTGTTAGGTTAGTATATTTTGGAAAATTTTACCTTTATATACTCTACAAGCAGCGCTACGCGGTTTCACCCGCGTAGTTCCCGTTCTCGTGGGAATACAGGGATTTTTTTCTTTGGATGGGAAATCATTGAATAACTTCTCCCGCTCTGGGTGGAGGTGGAGCAGGAGGGCGTATCAGACTTTTACTGACTAAAACCCACCAGTGTTCCCTCAGTAGCCCGTATGTCAGGGGCTGCGGTATCTCTGTCGAACAAACCCGCACCCCTGACAGGCATCGGCCCTTGCGGACCCCGTCATTTTTGTGCTGACATCTCTTTGAGGCGCGCGTGGAACACAACGCGCCGTCGACTTGGGCTTGGTCCTTACCGGACAGCGAGCTACCCATTACTCGCCGTCCGCAAGTCCACGCCTACGGTTGCCGGTTTTCAGCCTGGGATTCCCGACGCCCAGGGCGTCTCCTGCGGCGGTTTGGGCCGTGAGGGCGCATATACTGCCTCTCCCTCACGTGCGCCGCCTCCCTCTTCGCGAGCATCACTGCTTCGCAGAAGAAGGTGAGGTGAGGTGGATGCGTCCGGGTATAGTGTAGCTTCCCAACAGTGAAACAAATTTTCAAATCGATTCAGTAGTTTCGGAGTCTATTCAATGCAAACAAACAAACAAACAATCAAATCATTCCCTTTTACAATATTAGTATAGATTTTAAAAGCTATACTTTACATAATGATCTCATTTTTATTTTATTTCAATTTATATTGTTAATTTTTTAGTCATAAGTTACTGGGCAACATTACAATAAGTATTGTAAAGTCTTTTAATTTTATTTTCTTTTTTTGTTATTAATCTTAAGTTCAAGAAGTAGTTAGTCGTTTTTATTTATTTTATTCCAGAGTCTTTTGTCCTATTATAATTGTGTGTTATCATCACTTACTCATAAAATTACTGGTTAACATGTAATTAGCGACTGTGTAAGTCCAATGCTATTACCGCAATATATATTATACAGGGTGTAATATTCCTATCTTTAAGCAGTAAAGATAGCAGCTGGTATAGAATCACTATACGTAGTTTCAGCTCATAGTAAAATACTCTAAGAATTGATACCAAATTTTCGGTTCCATATGTTTCTTAAATTCAAATCATACAAACGTGTCACCGCACTACGTAGGTCAATAACTTTCCACATTACTTGCCAACATCACTATAAATCTCTTCCGAGTGATGTATTTATTTCAATTCGATGATTTGGTTTCTGATGTCAATGTATAAAAAAAAATCTCATTACTTCCGAACATCTAGAGATAGGATTTAAAAACCATTCCAATATCGTTTGGTATCATCCAAAGAAGCCGTGCCCTTGGTATGTATATACCACTTCCGTTACACGTTGTATACTACAACAATATTCACTTATTCCACAGTACATAGCTATGCTGAAGAGCGAAGGTCCAAAGCACTGGGTGTGGGAAGAGCAGAAGGACCTTATGGCGTTGGAGTTCAGGTTCAAGGACACGCAGGAGGCACGCGGCATGGTCACGGGACACGTGCACTTACTGCAGGCAAGTGTATAGCAATATGTACCTTATATCGTTGCGATAAGGGTACTTTTCTTAGTTCATAGAAAGGCATGAGACCCGTGCAGTTAATGCTGTCATGGGTTGAGGGCGGTTTTCGTAGTTAAAGTTGCTCCCGGAATATTGAACTTACTGCAGGCAAGTGTATACTAATTAGTTCCTTACGTCGTCGGTGTAAGGATGATTTTTGTAGTTCAGGGAAAGGCACGGAACCTGTGCAGTTACTGCGTGTTCACAATAATAAGTTCCGTATGTCTTAGCTGTAAGGGTGGTTTTCGTGGTTCAAGCTTGTCACGGAACATTGAACTAACTGCAGGCTAGTGCATAGTAATATGTTCCTTATTTTGTAGCTGTAAGGATGGTTTTCGTAGTTCAGGTTCCGGATAACTATTCCTTACTAATGTGGGTGGAAACTGTGGTATCATTGCCCTAATTTTTTTTTTTGTCATCAGGAATTCCCAATAAATGACGTGCTATGTGCCTACTACATTATGACGGAATGGAAACCGGAATTGATTGAGTCGCTACTGTCTCTGCTCACACCAGAAAATGTTCGTGTAGGCATCGTGGCTAAGTACGTATAGTTTTATTATGTTTATCTTTACAAATTAAATTAAATTAAAATGTCTGTTTGTATTGTCAAAATAACATGTTTTTACTAAATGCATATGCATACAGGATAAGTTTTTATCCAGTGCGTAAACTGTAACCATGAATTCAGCATATCATTCTAGAACCCCCAACGCAGAAAACTTTCGTCGGTTATACAAAGAAAAAATCGGCTGTTTCAAAGAAATGTGCAATACCTACGCGGTAAAAATGCATGGAACAGATGTTTTTTTAATTAGCATGCGATATCTCACAGCTGAGCAAGGCCTCCCCCAAATACTTCAAGGCATCCTTTTGCAAGGCCTAATCGATCCGACCCTTGCAATACGCGTCTAGGTCGTCTCGCCACTTCTTCTTGGGCCTGCCTCGGCAGCGTCGTCCACTCTCAGGCACCCACTGTGTGCAGACTATTGCCCAGGATGTAAAAGAGATGTCAGCACTAACTGGTATGGTCCGCAAGGGCCGATGCCTGCCAGGGATGCGGGTTGTCGGAAGAGTTACCGTCGCCCCTGGTACACAGGCAACTGAAGGAACACGGGTGGGTTTTAGTCAGTAAAAGTCTGACACGCCCTCCTGCTCCGCCCAGAGCGGGTGAAGTTATTTTTTGATTACACACTCAAAAAAAAAAAAGACGACCCTCCAGTCCCACTTCAGCAGTGCAGTCTATTTGCCTATTTCTAGGATTCCCGTTTTGGACATACTCCTTTTACTACTTTTATATGTATTTATATTTTTGTGGTTAACAGGTGTTTTGAAAAGAAATGTACGATGACTGAGCCGTGGTACGGAACAAAATACCTACAGGAGGATATTGAAGATTCTTTAATTCAGGTATTATTCCTACTTTTATTATTCAACTAGCGACTCGCCACCGCTTTGCTCGGGTGTACAGTATGTGTGACGGAGGTCGTAGAATGTCCCCACGCGGCGTGGACGGCAATGGGGCATGCCGCCAGACCGCCCGTTTCGCTGCGAGCGATTAATATATACATGGTGGCGTTGTAAAATTAAAAAAATATAAATGACAATGTCATTTACTAAATGTATACGGGTAGTTTTTTGAGCAATTATTTTTCGGAAACACTAATGGATCAATCTGGAACAATTAAGCGGAGCAATCTGGAGCAACAACAATAAAATGCGGAAATTGTTTCGGGAAAATTGCTTCTGACTGCTTCATACAGGATAAGTTTTTATTCAGTGCGCAAACTTTAACCATGAATTCAGCATATCATTTTAGACCCCCCAACGCAGTTATTTTTCGTCGGTTTTACAAAAAAAAATTCAGCTGTTCCATACATTTTGACCGCGTAGGTATTGCACTTTTCTATGAAAGAGCAGATTTTTTTTTTTTTGTAAAACTGACGAAAAGTAACTGCGCTGGGGGGTCTAAAATGATATGCTGAATTCATGGTTAAAGTTTGCGCACTGAATAAAAACTTTTCCTGTATATTTCACATTTCTCAATGTCGACAATATGAGTTGCCGAATATCCAATAGAGTATTTTCCAATGTATTAAAAACTATTCTAAATTGAAGATCGGGACGAAATATGTAACATAAAAATAAAAGTAAATTGATTTATATCCATTTTCTCAATTAAAAGCGATTTAAACCAAAATTATTTTTCGTTGTTTCGAATTTACCGCCAAAACGCTCCTTACGATGACTTTTTATCACGTGACGTCAACTTTGTGTAAACTAAAGTAGTTAGTAAGTAAATAAGTGAATGTCGAGTTTATAATTAACAAGATTTTTAATGGATAGCAAGTGATATTACTGGTGTGCTGTGCCTCTGTTCACAAATACTTCTAAAACGGCGCCAAACTAAGTATTTGTACCGGTGCCGTATACACAAAGTTGACGTCGCACGTCACGTGATAAAAAGTCATCGTAAGGAGCGTTTTGGCGGTAAATTCAAAACAACGAAAACGAAATTTGATTGTGATCTTTTTTAATTTAGAAAATGGATTTAAATACATTTATTTTTATTTTTCTGTTAAATATATCGTCCCAATTTTCAAATTTAAATAGTTTTTATTAAACTGGGAAATACCCTATTGGTTTGGAAATTTTTAGTCAACTTTCTTGGTTGCTTATTGCTTAGATTTTTATGTTGCTTCATAATGCATGGTATTGTGTGGCCGTATCTCTGGCAACACGTTCCTACATGTTGCCATTGCCCTGAATTGTAATGTAATCGACGAACTATGGCAGTTGCTTTAGTTAAGTAGGCTTTATGCCCTGGCTGGAGGCTTTTAGTTTCACTAAAAATGCCTTCACAGGAAAGTCCGGTTAAGAAGTTACGGCCTCTCAAGGTCTACTTCGAAATGCCATTCCCAAAAAAAAAAAAAAAAAACTAACTATGTCAAAGCTCGTAGCCAAATTTTGGGCTGACTGTACTTAGATTGCTAAATACAGTCAACAATTTTTCAGTTTCCTTCAATTTAGACGCTAACTATAACATTTTGATCACGTGATTGCAGTCGTTTTACGTATAATAATCACACATGAGTAAAATTATAATTAAAGTATCAATTAGTAATTAAGTAAATCTGATGTATTTTCTTATAAATTGTCTTTCTATGGTAAAGTAGGTCTTATTTTTTATTTATTTTTAATCACTTTGAAATAGGTTTCATTATTTGTATGTACGGTTTGATTTACGAGTATGTTTAAGCTGTGTACTTCTTTAAGTGACAAATTCACCATACTAATAGATATAAGGTGAACTTTTAGAAGTTCTTTTATGTGACATGTTATTAGTGAATAAGTTGTTGGAGTACCTTATACAGGAAAAGTTTTTATCCAGTGCGCAAATTGTAACCATGAATTTAGCATATCATTCTAGACGCCCTAGCGCAGAAATTTTTCGCCGGATACAAAAAAAAAAAACTGCTGTTCCATACATTTTGACCGCGTTGGTATTGCACTTTTATATGAAACAACAGATTTTTTTTTGTACAACCGGCGGAAAATTTCTGCGCTAGGGGTTCTAGAATGATATGCTGAATTCATGGTTACAATTTGCGCACTGGATAAAAACTTTTTCTGTATAAGGTTAAAAACTTACCCTGTATAAATAAATAAACTAAAAAAAAAAGGTTTAATAATCACTCCGATCCAGGCCGTCCCTTGCTGCCCTCTACCGGCGATGTCCTAAGCCGAGGTCCGTACCCCACAGGGGGTGCCCTTAGCTTATAGTCGCTATAGCTTTAAGTCTTTTAAGCCCTGACCGGAGGCCTTAATTTATTGAGGTTATCACAGGCAACTCTGGTTAAGAGCTTTCTCCCGACGCGGGCTGGCAACGGCGCATTCATGACGGGTTTTCGTGATTATTTCGTTAAATACAAACAAAAGTTTCATTCAAACAACAAAAAAACATTTCTTTCAGCCATGCACTAGATCGTTGATATTTTCAAGTTTGTATGCTATATTAGTTATATATTTTTTTTCAGTTATTTTGGTATTTACTTAGAAAAATCGACATACCGTCAATAGGGTATTTTCCAAATTTTTCAAAAACTATTCTAACTTGAAGATTGGAACAAGATATTTAACAGAAAAATAAAAATAAATTCATGTCTATCCATTTTCTCAATTAAAAACGATTTACCAGTAATATCACTTTCTGTGCACAATTTCTTCTAAAATGGCGCCAAACTAAGTATTTGTACCGGTGGCGTTTATACAGAGTTGACGTCACATGTCACGTGATAAAAAGTCATCGTAAGGAGCGTTTTAGCGGTAAATTCAAAACAACGAAAAATTAATTAGATTTTAATCGTTTTTAATTGAGAAAATGTGTATTAATAGATTTATTTTTATTTTTCTGTTAAATATATCGTCCCAATCTTCAAATTAAAATAGTTTTTATCAAATCGGAAAATACCCTATTATTGTCTATTTGCATTACTTAGTACGATTCAATGTTTTTAATAGAGAGTTAATGTTAAAAAACATTATAAATTTATTTATTTATTCACAAAATCCACAGCTCTTTAACAATTTCACTTAAAATCAATAAACTAATCTTACAGCCAATAACGTATTTACAATTTAATAACTGTACTTATATACATCAGAAACAAACAGGACGTCATGCTAGCACCTTCTAAGCATATCTAAGTGTGCAGTGTGGGTGGGTGTGTAGGAGTGTGTGTGAGGCGTTGTAATGGTGTATCCTCATGAAATACCAACGATCTAGTGCTTAGCTGAAAAAAAAAAAACTTTTGGTACTATTTTTAATGAAATAATCACGAAAAACTACTATAAATGCGTTGTTGCCAGCCCGCGTGGAACGAACGCTCCTAAGCAGCCGACAGCCTCAAAGGTTGAACTGCAAGATAGAAACCATTAAATAAAAAAGCTAACAAGAAAATTATTATTTCAGGAGTGGAAGGCCGTCAAACCAACATCTGAGCTCCACTTACCACCTCCAAATGAGTTCATACCTACTAAACTTACGTTGGAAAAAGGGGAGGACAGTACTGCCGACTCCATAGCACCTATTATAATTAAGGTAAGACCGTATAGCTCTTTTTTTTGGATGGGAAATCATCAAATGGGCTTGTGGCTAAGTAACAATAGCTGCGCGGGTCGATCGATCAGGTTAAACTACGCTTGCCGCGGTTGGTCCGTGGATGGGTGACCATCTTTTTATACCAAGACCCCTCCGTGCCTCGGAAAGCACGTCGAGCCGTTGGTCCCGGCTGTCATTTGTCGATCTTTGACAGTCGTTACGGGTCGTCAGAAGCCCGAAAGTCTGACAACCAGTCTCACCAAGGGGTATCGTATTACCCAGTAACTGGGTTGTGGAGGTCAGATAGGCAGTCGCTCCATGTAAAATACTGGTATTCAGCTGCAACCGGTTAGACTGGAAGCCGACCCCAACATAGTTGGGATCAGAAGCATGGGGTATCATGTTACCCAGTATACGCTTGCTGCAGTTGGTCTGTAGATGGGTGACCATCTTTATCATAACAAGACTCCTCCGTGCCTCGGAAAGCAAGTTAAGTCACTGTCATTCGTAGATCTTTAACAGTCGCACAGTGTTTTATGAAGCCCGATTTTCGGACATCCCATTTTTATTGAAAAAGCTGACAGAAATAATCATTTAAATGCAAGATTTCGTATCCCCATTTGGCTACAAAGTCTAGTTTTTGAGTTATAGTTTTTTGAAAATCGACCAATTTCTATCTCGATATTTAGAAAACAAAATATTACATTTAAACTAAGCATGATACGAAATAATGATGTTGGGTACCTTGATGGCGTATTTTATGCCGAGTATTTTAGTGCACAAATGAACCTTGTAACTTTGTTAGATCCAGATATATACGAGTTTTTCGGTTTTTAATTTTTCTTAATTTTCTCGATAATTCCACCAAATCGGGAAAAGTTATTTATACAGAAATGATTTTGATAACTTCTCCAACGCACCACATAAATTTCACATCCCAATTCCATGGAACTTGGAAACCACAACGATTTTAAATTTTATCCGGATTTTACGTCGTCAGGGTTGTCAAAATCTCAGATAATTATTTATATCCGGATTTTATATAACTTTGCCATAAATATATCTACCTGGTAGTAAAATCGGTGGTTTAGATTATCTAATGTGAAGACGCCAGGATACCAGCTTGGTATCTAAATAAAATATTGTTCATCGATGTACAGACGCAAGTAAAAAGAAATTTGACAGTTTGGGATAGCTTGACCAGCTATCCCAAACTGTCAAATTTCTTTGATAGATTTTCAACTTGATCACAAATGTATAAGGTTCATGTTCAATTGGGAAAATTTGACAGTTTGAGGTAGCTTGATGTGCTGGCCTCTGTACATTAAAAGGTAAAGTCAGGCATTTTGTGTTATGTAAGTATTTTTGTGGTACTTTTACGAAAAATTTGATCCACAAAATAAGGATAAAAATTTGACAACCCTAACAAAAATAGTTAAATGGGAACAACTTCTAAGTTCCACGGATTTGGGATATCATAATTATGTGGTGTATTGGGGAAGTAAATAGAATTATTTTTGTATTAATAACTTTTCCCGAAATGGCAGAATTTTCGAGAAAAAAAATAAAAACTAAAAACCAAAAAACTCGTATAAATCTGGATCTAACACAGTTGCGAGGTTAATTTGTGGACTGAAGTACTCGGCATAACATACGCCATCAATGTACCTAACATCATTATTTCGTATCATGCTTAGTTTAACCGCAATTAATTTTTTTCTTAAAATCCGGATGGAAAAAATACGATTTTCAAAAAACGATAACTCAAAAACTAGACTTGGTAACTCAATGGGGATAAGAAATCTTGCATTTAAATGATTATTTCTGTCGGCCATTTTAATAAAAATAGGATGTCCGAAAATCGGGCTTCACAAAACACTGTGAGTCGTTACGGGTCGTCAGAAACATGGGGTATCGTATTACCCAGTAACGAGGTCAGATAGGCAGTCGCTACATGTAAAATACTGGTATTCAGCTGCATCCGGTTAGACTAGGAGCCGACCCCAACATAGTTGGGAAAAGGCTAGGCAGAAGGCAAGGGAATTCATCAAATGACTTTTCCCACTCTGGGCGGAGCGAGAGGGCCGCGATAAATCTTTCGAACAAATCCGCGACCCTGGCAGGAGCCCTTATAGCCCTTAAAAGCGACCAATGGTGACCCAGTGGAAACGGCCGCGACTTACCGAGCCGTACCTCGTAGGTTCGAACCCAAGTAGGCGCTTTACTTTGTGTAAATTATTTCATCACCACTGCTCTCAAAACGGTGAAGGAAAACATCGTGAGGAAACCGGCATGTCCTAGAACCAAAAATTCGAAGACTTGACATTTACCAATCCGCACTGGGCCAGCATAGACGTAAAAATATCGCAGCGGGGTTTTTTCGCGTACCAATTGTGTAACCGTGCACCTGGCTTCTGACGTTCCAGAAATGCCCATGTAGGTTTCATCATCATCATTTCAGCCGAAAGACGTCCACTGCTGGACATAGGCCTCCCCCAAGCTCCTCAACTTCGACCGGTTCTGTGCTTCCCGCATCCAGCAGATTCCTGCGGCCTTCACAAGCTCATCGGTCCACCTTGTGGGAGGCTTTCCAACTTCCCGTATCCCAGTACGCGGTCGTGGGAATGACATTAATGACGTAATGTAATTCCCATACATTTTGGCGTTGCGTTTGGCGTGAACGCTAACAGAAATTTATTTTGTCTCTAGGCCCAGAACCTTTCGGCCCCATAGGCCATCTGTTCTGCGAGCAATGTGCCCTGCCCACTACTACTTAAGTTTGGCAATCCTAAGCATGTAGTTTTATGTGAAATAAAATATATTGATTTTGATGTTCTACGTCTTTTTTCAGGATACTCCTCTAATGAGGCTGTGGTTCAAGAAAGACAACGAGTTTCATCTGCCCAAAGCGGTAGTGACGTTTGATTTAGTCAGGTAAGATATCTATACTTCCATACTATTAACAAAGCTGTTTGTTTGAACGCGTTTATTTACGACGAACGCGCTTCGTCCCTTGGCTCCCACGGCTTATTTTAATTTCTGAATTTTTATTTAATTTTTGTTTTAATTAGAAACGGTTTTAATGTGTACATATTTACATCGTTCTCACATTGATAATTCAAACATTTATTAATTTTATTATTTATGTACACACAGTAAAATACATAGAAGAGACAGCATACACAAACAATTGAGTACAAAGGTACTGCTTATTTCTTTAGAAATTTCTTCCAGCAGGCCTGCGAAAGGAGAAATGAAAAAGAAATGTAGACAATATGTGTGAGAACAGGAAGAGAAAATATGATTATGTGACGTCTTAAAATAAAATATACTTACACATATAATGCAGGAAATTTACGTATACTTCTTCTTCGTCGTATCGATGATTCCAATTGGGCTCAGACAAGCTTTGACCAGAATTCTGCCACATCGACAGCGTTATCGTTGGTCACAAAGGTCTTTCACAGTGCAGGAGTTATTGCAAAGAGAGCACGACAAGAGGTGGGGCATAGTTTGCGATGGTTCTCCACAGTCGCACTGCATCTCATTGGAGAACCCCCACCTGACCAAGTTGTACCGACAGCGGCCCACCTGACTTCTTAGTCGATTAAGAATCCGACGAACCAAGCTCGCAACTAGGATTCGAGCGGAGACAATATTTCGTCCGAATATTGCTATCTCTGTTTGACAAAAGAAGCACCGATGCGCAGCTGTGTGTGTGAGCGTAACGAGTCGTAGGCATCCTTATTTATTCGTAATTTATTAGGTATGTTCATAATTTGCTTTGTTTTGTTGACTTTTTTGGGGGAATCGTTAGTAAATGTACAGACTAGTAATGCGTTTTTTGGAAATTCCTCTACAGTGCCGGGATCTCAACATATTAGGATATCCCGAGATTTTGGCCTTGTAGAGAATTTAACAGATACCTACGTCATTTACGAACTATTCCTAAGTAAATACTTTTGAAAACCAATGTTGAATTTGTATGGTAAGTATTAGTGTTCTTGAACAAATAAAATACATGAAGTACCTAGCCACACATTTAGGGTAAACTCAAGTTTACAAAACTAAGGCGTTTTATTCCTTTTACTAAACTTTAAAAAAACGACTACAAACCAAATAATAAAAGTGTTGCCTGTGTCAAGACAGATGTTCCAATAATTTATATGTGCCTAAATACAGATAAATAACAGTATTCTGAGCCAATAATAATTGTGCCCACAGGCTTCATACTTACATAACATCACGCCTTGTTTTCCCGAATGGTTGGGCAGAGGTGTACCTAATAGTACACCCACATTTCGCCAGTTATGTTTTAAGTCCCATTTAATAGGGGGCGAGCCTATTGTCATCAACCGGACATAAACCCAGACTTCGGGTGGGCACGCCACGATTGCGGCGGTAAGTCCCCTCTTTGAGGAGTGGTTTGAGAGGCGGCATGGCGTCCTCACCTTCCGCCTGACGCAGGTCCTCACCGGACACGGTTGTTTCGGGAGGTTCCTGTTTCGGATAGGGCGGGAGGAAACGCCCAGGTGTTTCCACTGCGAAGATCGCCCTGAGGACACGGTGGAGCACACGGTGGCGGTCTGCCCTGCTTGGGCGGAGCACCGCCGTGTCCTCGTGGAGGCGATCGGCGGCGGCGATCTCTCGCGTCCGGCCCTGGTCCAGGCCATGGTACGGAGCGAGAGGGCATGGGGAGCCGTCACCTCCTTCAGCGAAGCAGTGATGCTCGCGAAGAGGGAGGCGGCGCACGTGAGGGAGAGGCAGCATATGCGCCATCGCGACCCTAGCCGCCGCAGGATACGGAGACGCCCTGGGCGTCGGGAATCCCAGGCCGATTTCCGGCCACCGTAGGCATGGGCTTGCGGACGGCGAGTAATGGGTAGCTCGCTGTCCGGTAAGGACCAAGCCCAAGTCGACGGCGCGTTGTGTTCCACGCGCGCCTCAAAGAGATGTCAGCACAAAAATGATGGGGCCCGCAAGGACCGATGCCTGTCAGGGGTGCGGGTTCGTTTGAAAGAGATACCACAGCCCCTGGCATACGGGCTAATGAAGGAACACGGGTAGGTTTTAGTCAGTAAAAGTCTGACACGCCCTCCTGCTCCACCCAGAGCGGGAGAAGTTATTTGATGATTTCCCACCCAAAAAAAAAAAAAACACCCAGACTTCGGGCGGCTACGGCGAAATTCCAGTTAGAAATAGCCAATAACACTTTGCCCAACCTGGGAATAGAATCCAAGACGTCATGCTCCGTAGTAGCGCGTGCGACCACTAGGTCAACGAGACAGTCCGAAACCGATAAAGCAATAATTAATTTCGATAAATCCTTTTCTTATCGAAATTAATTGTTTTATCGCTTTCGGACCGCATAAGTAAATCCTCTAAAATGTGCATTGTAAAAACAGTAGGTATCTAATTTAAATGCCTTTATGGCTCACAATTTTTTGGCTATAACATAAAAGACAGATATAATTATGCTGTCGCGGACTTTTATTTAGAACTGTTTATACAATTGCACAATACAATATCTTCGTCTAATTCTACCCCTCTTACTAATCTAATAAACACAGAACGATGTTATACCAGGAAAAATAAAGGAAAGGAAAGGAATAACCATACATTTTCATAGGTTTAAACTTGGAATAACTTTATTCTGTGCTTTTATTAGTAATAGGGTTTACGGTTTAGGCAGCGCATGCCAAGATACCTCTCAGTCAGAGGGCAGGATTTTTTCCGACTTGATGATGATAATAGATAACGGAACAAACCCAGATGGTTTGATAGGTGATGACTCTATCATAGAAGTAACGTGTCCTGTGAGGGCAGCGAAATCTACACCTGTTGAAGGGATCTGGGACAAAAAACATTTGCGCGAAACACACTTGCGCGAACCCACATGCGCGAACAGACATTTCCGCGCTTGGACTTTTGCGCGAACGGACTTTTGCGCGAAGGATCACTTGCGCGACAAGACATTTCCGCGAACAGACGTTTGCGCGACTGTACACACGGCTACACATTAAGCTATACATTTCCAGTATAAGCTGATCTCGCATTGTATAGGATTTCCGTACAGTGCGAGGTCAGCGTAAACTGGAAATGTATAGCTTGATGTGTAGCCGTGTGTACCTTTGCGCGAAAGACACTTGCGCGAACGATAGTTGCGCGAAGGGCACTTGCGCGAATCCTATTGCGCAAACGGACGGTTGCGCGAAAAAGTTGAGGAAATGAAATTTATTCATTCTGCCTGTATTCTATCAAAGGGTTGGGGGTGTGGCAGACTGGAAATAAACAGTCCAACTAGATTTAAATAGTAATCGTCGTAGCTTTATACGGCACATTTAAAAAAAAAAATCTTCATATTTGTAGGTACCTACCTAAGGTACCTATAATTTCGACTTTTCCATCATGGGTGTCGTTTTCAGGGTTTTTGGGTGATCTAAAGCCGATGGTGAGGTCAAAATGTAAATCCAAGATGGCGGCCAAGAAAATTTTCGAATTTTCCATTATGGGTGTCGTTTTCAAGGTTTTTGGGTGATCTAAAGCCGTCACCATCGGCTTTAGAACCTACAAAAACCCTGAAAACGATATCCATGATGGAAAATTCGTAAATTTTCATGGCCGCCATCTTTGATTTTCATTTTGACCCCACCATCGGCTTTAGCACCCCCGAAAACCATGAAATCGATATCCATGATGGAAAAATCGTAACTTTTCTTGGCCGCCATCTTGGATTTTCATTTTGACCTCACCATCGGCTTTAGCACCCCCGAAAACCATGAAATCGACACCCATGATGAAAATTTGTAAATTTTCGCAGTCGCCATCTTGGATTTTCATTTCGCCTCATATTGGCTTCAGCACCATAGAAAACCAGAAAAAGGACACCCATGAAGAAAATTTTGAAAACAGTCTCAGCCGCCAACTAGGATTTTCACGTTGACCTTGCAATTGGCTTCAGCCCCCTTGGGCGGGTACAAGGACAATTACAAAATAACAATCCGCAAAAATTAAGTATATAATTTTTATAGAATGGACGCCAAAAGGACTGGCATAATGAACAAAAAAATATATCTATGGGTAGCAGGGACATTGACGTGCAAACTGAAACCATGCATTCAGTACATGATTCTAGATCTCCGCGATCATTATGTATGCAGTAGCTAATTTTTTAAACAACCGAAGAAAAATCGATGTCCCTTCCACCCTATAAATTATATTTTTTTCATAAGCCAGCAGTCCTACAAAAAATTAAACGCGGAAGGATCAGAATCACAGGTTTGCGTCGATGTCCCTGCCACCCTGAATATCCAAATCCGGAAACAAAGAAAACTTCGTAAGAATGTAGGTTACTCAATACTAAATCACAATTTTATATCCAAGTGAATACCGTCATGTTGCGCTAGTGTTAGTACCTGTCCGAGCGATACACACCTACAGTGAGCAGTACGATCACACACACATTGACATTGGCTTGACGCGATAGCGCTACTAGCTACTGATATTTATGATGAATTTGGATGTGTTCCGTAATACCAAAAATGATGAATGAAAACTTATTGTATTTTAATATTTTTTTCGACATTTTACAACTTGATAATATGAGCTATGCTTCTGAGATAACAATATTACAAATATTGTTGGTTATAATACCAAAAAAATTGTGAGAAAACATGTCATTTACGCTGTAAAAATTTGCAAAATTCAATTCGCTTAAACTTCATTTTAGGTAAGAATTTTGGAAAAAAAAACCTCTACGAGCCTAGATAAATACTGTCTGAATCCGAATATCACCATAATATGGTGGAAATATGCTCAAGTTGCAAATGATTTTGGTATTACGTTTGTATGGACAATTCGTTCTGCGTAGGCCTCTTAAGAGATTTCCAGGTGGGCCCGTATTCCCACGGGAACGGAAACTACGCGGGTTTAATCGCGGAGCGCTGCTAGTTTGAAATAAATGCTTTGAGTTTGAGCTTACCTCTGGAACTACCAGTCGAAATTGAAAGAATATTTTTACATTTGGTACACAAATTCCTGAGAAATGCTATAGGCTATTTAAAATTATGCTAGGAGCCAACCAAAGAAGAAAAAAAAAAAAAACTCAAAAATAATGCTATGAGAAAACAGAGTAATAAAACGGCAAAAAGACCGTCCAGTCTACAAAAATAAAAATAAACTTTTTGTTTTTTGTAGACTGTTTGTCTCGTTTCATCGTGTTTAGGTAACGATGTCGCGGAGTTTCGCTAGCTAATTGACCCTGTATTCGTTCCTACCAGGGGTGCGGGTTGTTTGAAAGAGATACCGTGGCCCCTGGCACACAGGCAACTGAAGGAACACGGGTGGGTTGTAGTCAGTAAAAGTCTGACATGCCCTCCTGCTCCACCCAGAGCGGGAGAAGGTTTTTCATGACTTCGCACCCTTTAAAAAAACCCTGTATTCGTTGTCCCCAGCCCCCTAGCCTACGCAGACCCGCTGAGCTGCAATCTGACCTCGGTGTGGGTGCTGCTACTAAGAGACAGTTTGCAACAGTTCGCGTACGCCGCTGAGCTGGCAGGACTGCGGTGGAGCATCGGGAACGCTAAATATGGAATTAGCGTAAGTACATTTTGGAATGTTATAAAAGGGTAAAAATACATCATTGGATGGATCTGATGGAAGATGCTGAAAGTGCCAAGCTTGTTGCGAAATAGGGTTTATTCCAATTTATTAAAAACTATTCCGCCCTGCTAATTGTAAATGCAGCACTTGCAAAGAAGCGGTTTCAAGGAAAACGCGAAAATGTAAAAGTAAAATTTTCATGCAAGTACCGTGAATATTGTTATAAAAAAACGTACTCCCAGTACCGAAATATATTTATTTTTCCCAAATAGGTTTTTTTTTGGGTGGGAGATCATCAAATAACTTCTCCCGCTCTGGGTGGAGCAGGAGGGCGTGTCAGACTTTTACTGACTAAAACCCACCCGTGTTCCTTCAGTTGCCTGTGTGCCAGGGACCGCGGTATCTCTTTCGAACAGCCCGCACACCTGGCAGTTCCCATGTAGGTTTGCCTCGTAGGATCCCATTTCTGCAAACAAAGTGAAAACCTAAAAATGTCGATTACTGCAGATACAATTAGCAGGGCAGTATTTTAAATTGAATATTGGGATGAGATATTTAACAGAAAAGCAAAATAAATCGATTTATATCATCATCATCATCATCATATCAGCCGAAAGACGTCCACTACTGGACATAAGCCTCCCCCAAAATGGGGGGGTTTGCCATAATCGCCACGCTTGGCAGGCGGGTTGGCGATCGCAGTATGGTGGTAAAATGCACAGAGAACGCTGCTGCCCATTCTCTAGTAAGTTCCTTAGTCGCCTCCTACGACACCCACTGGAAGAAATGGGATGGTGCTATTCTTTTACGCCCGGACACCACACGGGACTAATAATTAATCGATTATAATTATTATCACTAACTAATCGATTTATATCCATTTTCTCAATTAACAAACGATTAAAAATCAAATGTATTTTTCGTTGTTTTGAATTTACCGCCAAAACGCTCCTTACGATGACTTGACCACATGTGACGTCAGATTTGTGTAAGCGGCACCGGTAAAAATAATTTGTGTGTCCCAGTTTTAGAAGTGTTTATCCACAGACGCGCCGCACACTAGTACCACTTTCTATCCATTACATTTTTTGTTAATTATAAATTCGACATTCATCATTCACAAGTTAACGCCACATGTGGTCACGTGATCAAAAGTCATCGTAAGGAGCGTTTTGGCGGTAAATATGTTTGATTTAAATCGTTTTAATTGACAGAATGGATATAAATCAATTTATTTTTAATTTTCTGTTACATATTTCGTCCCAATCTTCGAATTTAAATAGTTTTTAATAAATTGGAAAATACCCTATACTGGGCTGACTGTATTTAGATGTAGGGCAGTGGTGGTCCAGTGGTAACGGCCGCGACTTACGAGATGTAGGTCTTAAGTTCGAGTCCCGATAGGCGCTTTACTTTGTTTAAATTATTTCATCACCACTGCTCTCAAAACGGTGAAGGAAAACATCGTGAGGAAACCGGCATGTCCTAGAACCAAAAATTCGAAGACATGTGACTTCTACCAACCCGCACTGGGCCCGCGTGGTGGATTACGGCCCACTCCCTCTCACAGAGAGGAGGCCTGTCCAAGAAAAGGGAACATTATAGGCTGCTTATGTGTATTTAGATTGTTATCGACATGCTAAGAAGAAGAAGGACATCATTCAGGTTTCCGAGAGGTTGCTTCTGTCAGCCAACAGAGTGTGCGTGTGTGTGACGATAAAGAGTAAGGGAAATGGAGATAATAATTACAGGGTCAAACTAAATTAGCTTGCAACCTATATATATTGTTACGAGTTTGGGGTTCGTGACAATTAAAAACTGCCGATATAAATTACCAAAATTTACACTTTAATTACACAACCTACGAACCACTCAAACACACTGATTACAAAAGACAATTGCACTACTGATCACTCTTAAGTCGCACTTGAAGATCGCTTTACGAAGTTATCGCATTTATCGCTTCCAATAATACTCTGCCTGGGACGCGATCCGTTATCGCTTTTAAAGGGCCCCTGGGATAGTTCCAGAACCCTCTACCATAGAAGCATCTAGAATGTTCGAGTACATACCGGCCCTGACTGAACAGATGTCGATAGTTCTAGAAAGTACTAACATCGAAATTTCTAGAAAGATCTTGACTCTATTAATTCTGCTACTCGATACTAGATGGTGCTAGTGGTAACCGCGCAACAATATAATAATATTTACTTATTAATTTTTGCATAAACATTTAATTTCATTTCTTTTAATCGGTAACAGGTGACCATCGACGGCTACGACGACAAGCAGAGCGTGCTTCTGGACAAGATAGTGGACCACATGGTGACGTTCACTGCCGACCCGCAGCGGTTCCATATCATGAAGGAAAATCACATCAGGGCCATACGGAACTTTGACGCTGAACAGCCTTACCAGGTGAGGATATTTTGCTAATAAATTATGTTTTTGATTATGAGAGCAGTAGTGGCCCAGTGGTTACGGCCCCCTACTTAAGAGTTGTGGGTCGTGGGTTCAAACCCAGACAGGTGCTTTAAATAATTTCATCACCACTACTCTTAAAACGGTGAAGGAAAACATCGTGAGGAAACCGGCATGTCCTAGAATAAAAAAAATGGGCTCCTTACGATGACTTTTTATCACGTGACATCGTGACGCCAGCTTTGCGTAAACGGCACCGGTACAAATACTTAGTTTGGCGCAGTTTTAGAAGTATTTGTGCACAGAAGCACCGTATGCCAGTAATTCCACTTTCTATACATTAAAAATCTTGTTAATTAATAACTCGACATTCACTTGTTTACTTACTAACTACTTTGGTTTACACAAAGTAGTAAAGACTTCACGTGATAAAAAGTCATCGTAACGAGCGTTTTGCCGGTAAATTCAAAACAACGTAAAGTAAATTTGATTTAAATCGTTTTTAACTGAGAAAATGGATATAAATCAATTTAGTTTTATTTTTCTGTTACATATTTCGTCCCAATCTGCAATTTAGAATACTTTTCAATAAATTGGAAAATACCCTATTTGGATAATATAATAATAACTTTAGCGGTTGCCCTTTACATAAAATTGTAAGGGGTAACCGCTATAGACGCCTGTCTGAATTAGTCTATATCGTCTCCTCTTTCTCTGTTTCTTTCACAGCACGCTGTATACCAGCAAGCGCTGTGTCTAGCTGACCTAGTCTGGACTAGATGTCAACTATTGGAGGTCGCTGATGGTAAGTACACATTTGAAAACTTAGGAAAACAAACATCAACCTTTTGCACGTTGAAATAAAGTCGAAAATCAATAAACTTTTTAATTAAAAATGTGTTTTTAGTAAAAACTACGTTACTACGACGCTTACAAAGTTGATATTTGTGTATCATCAGCGTGAACGGCTACAAAATAAAATGAATTATATTTGTAGCTATGACACCGGAAGAGCTGAACGACTTCGTGGGGAGGATGATACGCAAGGTGCACATTGAAGGTTTCATGTACGGGAACCTAAGTCGAGAGAGGGCGCTGCACATCGCTGAGTCTGTCGAAAAGAAGTGAGTCCCCTTTTATATTATTTACCTATTGATCGGATTAATACGGCAAATGTGAGAGGTAATCTATATCGTTTTTGTAGTTGTAGTTGAAAACAACGATTAAAGGAAACGCTTTGGTAGGCGTAATCTGGCTAATCTTTAAAACGGCTGTACCGATTTTAGTTGATGTTATAAGGAGTAAGTTGGGCTACTCTTCTTATCTCGGTACCGTCTTCCTGTGGCATAATTTCCAACCTCTACGAGGGTGAAGCCGGTGGCACAGTTATAATTTACGTAGTTACTTGAAATATGGTATTTTCCAATTTACTGAAAACTATTCTAAATTGAAGATTGGGACGAAATATGTAACAGAAAAATGAAAATTAATTAATTTATATCCATTTTGTCAATTAAAAACGATTTAAATCAAATTTATTTTTCGTTGTTTTGATTTTGCCGCCAAAACGCTCGTTACAATGACTTTTTATCACATGACGTCAACTTTTTGTAAACTAAAGTAGTTAGTAAGTAAACAAATGAATGTCGAGATATAATTTAACAAGATTTTTAATGGATAGAAAGTGGTATTACTGGTGCGCGGTGCCTCTGTGCACAAATACTTCTAAATCTGCACCAAACTAAGTATTTGTACCGGTGCAGTTAACACAAACCTGGCGTCACGATGTCACGTGATAAAAAGTCACCGTAAGGAGCGTTTTTTCGGTAAATTCAAAAGAACAAAAAAATAATTTGATTTTAATCGTTTTTCATTGATAAAATGGATTTTAATAAAGTTGTTTTTATTTTTATGTTGAATATATCGTCCCAATCTTCAAATTAAAATCGTTTTTATCGAGTTGGAAAATACCCTATTGTATACAGGATAAAATTTTAACCAACGCGCAAACTAGAACCATGAATTCAGCATATCATTCTAGACTTGATAGCTTATAATAACCATGAATTCAGCATATAATTCTAGACCCGCTAGCATAAAAAATTTTCGTCGGTTATACAAGAAAAAAAAACAGCTGTTTCATACAAAAGTGCCATACCTACGCGGTCAAAATGTATGGAACAGCAGATTTTTTTTTCTTGTATAACCGACGAAAATTTTTTATGCTAGCGGGTCTAGAATTATATGCTGAAATCATGGTTACAGTTTGCGCACTGGATAAAATGTAACCCTGTATGTATACTCGTTTTTGCCCGGAAATAATCCCTCGGGAAAATATTACCGGGATAGAAAGTATCCTATGTGTCAATCCGGTCCATAAATTATCCGTCATCTGCCAAATTTCACCCAAATCCGTTCAGCCGTTTTTGTGTGAAATATTAACAGACATCCAAATATCTAAACATCCAAATATTAGTTATAGTTTTCACACTTGAAATATTAGTAGGATTTAAAAAAAAGTTCCTTATGGATGTGAGCCAGTGACGTAACTGGGGTGGGGCAGGCAGGGCAACAGCCGTGGGCGACTGTCGAAGGGGGCGCAAAAAGTCGCCAATTATTCAATAAAATAAAACATCAATAAACCATTTCATACTGTTGTTATATCTAAGAAATCTGAAAAGCTACTTGAATATATTGTGCAGTACGGGAATGCACATATTTCTATACATTTTATATGTACTTATATAAATATGTGTACGGTATGCGTCGCAGCGTTTCTTACTAACAATACTAATATAGATATAAGTGCTTATGTAGTGCCCATCACTAACCAAACTATGGATTGTTCATGTATGTGTTCATATCTGAAATAAATATTTTTATTTATTTATTTAAAACGTTATAAATATATATAAAAAATATATATAAAAGCTAGCATTGAATAAAATGTCATAGGTTTTATTAAAACACCTGTAATAAGCCCTGTGTATTTTGTTATACAGGTTACCAAAAGATGCGACTCCATTATGTGCCCAACAGCTACTGTTACATAGAGAAATTGAAATCGAAAAAGGTATGTAATTATACATCTCGCTCATTGGCAGGAAAGGTGCCATATCGAAACAATCTGCAATTTTGTGTATTTTTTTTTTATTTTTTGCCCCACACTATGAATTTCTCCTGTATTGTGTGTGCGTTTACAATACAAACATTTAAATTCACATACACAAACAGCCAGACCCGGAACAACTACTTGAAGGTCATACAAATATTTGCTCCGTGTGGGAATCGAACCTACGACACGCAGCGCAGCAGTCAATCGTTTAATCACTGCGCCAACCATGCCGTCAATTAACGTTAACTAACTCAAAATATAGTTCAACGCGGCAATGGTAATCTCCTTTGATGCTGTTGTGACGTATTGTGTTCAAACATCAATGAGAATATTAGTAATAGCTGTGTGTAGGTCACACAGCTATTACTAATATTCTCATTGATGTTTGGTAACTAAGGTATATTTAATAGACATCTTTCAAAAAGAGATACCGTGGCCCCTGACACAAAGGCAACTGAAAGAACATTATTTTATATATAAGATAAGATACAAATACCTCATCGATTATATTATTTATACCCTCATAGGCGAGTGGCACGTCCGCGAGACGACGAACAGCGTGCACCGGTCGTCGTGCGCGTCGCTGTACTACGCGTGCGGCGTGCGCCAGTGCCGCAGCAACGTGGTGCTGGAGCTGCTCGCGCACACGCTGTCCGAGCCCTGCTTCAGCATGCTGCGGACTAAGGTACGTGCCGAATTTCATCATTACATCCGATAGACGTCCACTACTACGCGCCGTAGGATGCGGCGTCGCATCGCAGTTTTGTGTACAAGCCCGTACCCTGATGAATTCTCAATTCTAGGTTCAATACCGAGAGTTCAAAATCCAGTGCGTGGTCTTACATACTCAGCCTATAACATTCCCAATGCTGGGACACAGGCCTCCTCTCCATGAGAGGGAGTGGGCCGTAATCTACCACGCGGGCCCAGTGCGGCGGGAGGGCACATGTCTTCGAATTTTTGGTTCTAGGACATGCCGGTTTCCTCACGATGTTTTCCTTCACCGTTTTGAGAGCAGTGGTGATGAAATAATTTACACAAAGTAATGCGCCTGGCTGGGTTCGAACGCACGACCTTACAACTCGTAAGTCGCGGTCGTTACCACTGTTCCACCACTGTTCAGTACCACTGCTGCGTGGTCTTAGTTAGTTGAATATAAAACTCACCGTGAACATAATGTTTTGCCGGACAAAGCCTCTAATATTCTCTTTCCCAACAGGAACAACTCGGCTACATAGTATTCAGTGGTCTTCGGCGCTCGAGCGGCGTGCAAGGTTTCCGGGTAATCGTACAAAGTGACAGGCACCCAGAATATTTGGAGCAGAGGATAGAAAACTTCCTACAGGGATCCCTGGTAAGTCACTAGACATAACACATAATCAGCCTAAAATATCCTGCTTGGACAATGGCCTCTCTGTGAGAGGGAGTGTGCCTCCCACCACGCGGGCCCAGTGCGGGTTGGTAGATGTCACATGTCTTCAATTTTTTGGGACGACATCCAGTTTTCCTCACGATGTTCACCATTTTGAGAGCAGCGGTGATGAAATAATTTACAGAGGCCAGCATATCAAGCTACTCCAATCTGTCAAGTTTGTTTATAGAGTTTCAACTTTAAAAGTAATCCACTTTTACCATGCATTATTCTTTGGTCATTAATTTGACCACCGTACGGATCGCGCGCGCGCTATCAGCTGTGATTCGCTTGACCCGGGGGGTTCACAGCTGCATGATGTATGTAGGTATTAGGTAACAAAATTAAATTACAGCTGTGTATTATTCTTGTTAGGTACTCAATATTCTATTGGTGTAATAAAATTGGGTTCAATAAGACAGATAAAAAAATCATTTCTTTTGGAAAGTTGCTTGTTATGATGAGTACAATCATGTGTTTAAACATCAGTCACTAATTAACAGTCACCGTAAATAGTATCCTCGGCGTACATCTACAACGTGCGCATGCAATCGCAGCGACGTATACACTCAATACAAAGCGATAGAATAAAATAGTGTTGCTATCTTATTCTATCGCGTCGCTCTCTTTTGCTCCACTTCCGTGGTGTCGAAGTTTTATATTTCTTCTCTCTCATGTTACGAAATGTGTCTAAACGTGACGTGAACTGGAAATTTCACTCTCAATTCTTGTCCAATGATCGACTCGCCGCCTGTAGGGTTTTGGCCAAAGACGAAAAGATGGCTGTGCATGATTTTTTTGGCCGATAATGGCCGAACACGAAAAGTAAATGAGGCTGCATTCGGTCACTAGTTATTTTGTACACATGTCTAATTAAATGTAATATTTCATAGGAATATCTAGAAAAGATGACTGACGCAGAGTTCGCGAAGTACAGAGCCGCACTAGCGGCACAGAAGCTCGAGAAACCGAAGCGTATGTCCAGTAGGGCGTCGCAAATGTGGAGCGAGATCACCGCACAGGTAAGTTGACGATTTATAAATAAAATGTGATTTTGGAAAACACAACTTTAACACCCACCCGTAAAATATAGTTTACGCCAAAACTTCAAAAAAAAATTTACGACATTTTTAATAATACATGTCATCCTGAAATCGGTTTAATTAACACCACTAGCGATGGGCGTTGAATCAACGAACTAGTTGAATCAACCGTTGATCTCCTGTCAACGTATTAACGTTAACTGATATTGAATCAACTAGTTAAATTCGTCAACGACGTTCATGAATGAACTAGTTAAATTCTTCAACGACGTTTACGAATCAACTAGTTAAATTCGTCAACGACGTTCATGAATGAACTAGTTAAATTCTTCAACGACGTTTACGAATCAACTCGTTAAATTCGTCAACGACGTTCATGAATCAACTAGTTAAATTTGTCAACGACGTTTATGAATTTGACTCGTTTGTTATTCAACTAAATTCGAAACTTTCGTTGAAAATGACATCATACGTTGCGAGTGACGGTCATGTCATAGAATTAGAACTATAAGTAACGCATGAAAGAAATTATTTTTGAAAAAGTATGACGATTTTGGTGGACTGGCCCGCGCCGCTCGTGCCGCCTGAGAGAAACCGGTTCACACTGGTTTCATGGCTTGTTGGTTTACGTTTAGAAACGAAGTTCGCTTTCTTTATATTTTTTTGTTTCACTCAATTTGTGACAAGTTGCGCAAGCACAAGGTCAGAGTTTTTTGTTGTTTATCGTAAATAATAATAGGCTTTATAGTTAATGTTTAAAGGAACGGTGTTGGGTGTGTTGTTTTTTTAAATAGGTACTTGTAATTGTTTATACCTATATGCATTTAAAATGTCGGGACGTACTAAGAAAAAATTGAAAAAAATGTTGCATAAATTAACATTTAACGGTTTACTTTGTAAGTTGGCATTAATGCACGTTAACTCGTTGACGAATTTAACTAGTTGATCAACTAGTTAACGAACGTAAATCAACGTTGACGTTTCGTTAACGGAAAAACCTTCAACGACCCATCGCTAAACACCACCATAAATTTGATATTAGTTTATATGGAAAATAACATCAAGAGGCAAAGATTTAACACGTTCGGACCAGCAACGTCTTATAACGACATATGTGTACAGTTTATTGTTAACACAGCGTCTAAACACGGCTAATAAAAATACAATATTATTTGCACTACGTTATTTGTTCGCGACGATGCGTCACTATATAGTTTAATAGTTTGTTTTTGACATTAATTTAGAATCATAAAGATAATAGTGATAGTTAAACCAATAGACAGTGGTTATAAGTGCCTACTATAAGAAAACCGTAAGTACCACCCTTTCAGACCTCATTTAAGTGGGCTGTATAGCCGTAATTTATAGTCTCAAGTGCGTCCAGGTAACCTAGAACCGAGACCTAGCCCTGGGCGTAACTACCCCTAACATAGTCTAAAGATAAACCCACTTAATTGAGCTCTGAAAGTTGTGTTGCTTTAGCTAAGTAATTTTTAAGATTTGAGTTTTGCTAGCCATCTTTCAGGGCGCGTCACGCCCTGAAAGTCATATGTGTAACGTTCTTAATATTAGATTGTTTTGGGTCTGTAAACCACCCTGAGGTATCTGTAATCAGAATTGAAATAAGTTCAGTAGTTTTCGAGAAAATCAACTTTTAAAATATTTATTGGTAACATTTTTCATAATTTTTCGGGTTTTCTTGAAATAATCTTTCAGTGCGGGAAGATATAGTACATACAGATATCTCAGGGGATGGGAAATTTCAAGGGGAATACAGGGATATATAACATGCCATATGTACAGTAATTTAATAATGTTTTGTATGCTATATTCCATTATATCGATAGACAAAATTTGAATAAATAAAAGTTAAAACAGGAAGCAATTTGCGGCCCTCGTTACGGTAAAGTTTCGAGGCACCTCAGAAAATGTAAATTTAAACCAATTCGTAGTCATCGGCAAGATAATTTTGTTATTTTAAACTTAAATTAATTAACATGTAGTACAAGTAAAAGTTCTAAATTGCTTCCTGAAGATTAAATCAAAATGTGTGTTATTTAATCAGGTAAAGTACCCCTTCACAGAGGTGTCTCAAAAACAACCCCTTCCTAGACGAAAGTCTGGAACCTGTTTCTCTGTCAGTCGTCAAAACGTTGGTAACGTCGTGAAGAACGGAAGATAGTAGCCGCCCCTGAAGATATCTGGAACCTATAGGTGCAGGACGTCAGCGCCGCGTGGACTGGGAGACCTACATACACACTGGGATAAAACCTGGATAGGAATACACCCTCCCTACACACCCTTCGTGTCCAAGCGATCACGCCCGTCCGGTACATCTGCTGGTCCTTGCGAGCCGGATTTCTTCAGGAGGAACACATGTGGACCCGTTCAGGAGTTATCAAAAATCTGAAGCGTTATTCCTGAAGACTTGTTCCCGTGTACTGAAGGCTTATTCATGAAGAATTATCGGAAACCTGAAGCCTTATTCCTGAAGACTTGTTCCCGAGTACTGAAGGCTTATTCCTGAAGGATTATCTTTGAACTTAGAAGATTTGAGATTGGAGTTCCGTTTGAAGATCCGGTTTCAAGATCCGGATTGGAGTTCCGTTTTGAAGATCCGTTTTGAAGGTTTTGAAGATCCGTATAGAAGATCCGTATTGGAGTTCCGTATTGGAGATCCGTTGAAGATCCGGTTTCAAGATCCGGATTGGAGTTCCGTTTTGAAGATCCGTTTTGAAGATCCGTATAGAAGACCCGGATAAGAGTTTCTTTTTCAAGATCCGGATTGGAGTTCCGTTTTGAAGATTCGTTTGGAAGATCCGGTGCAGATCCAGTTGAGATATCCGGATAGAAGACCCGGATAAGAGTTTCTTTTTCAAGATACGGATTGGATTTCCATTTTGAAGATTCGTTTGGAAGATCCGGTGCAGATCCAGTTGAGATATCCGGATAGAAGACCCGGATAAGAGTTTATTTTTCAAGATCCGGATTGGATTTCCGTTTTGAAGATTCGTTTGGAAGATCCGGTGCAGATCCAGTTGAGATATCCGGATAGAAGACCCGGATAAGAGTTTCTTTTTCAAGATACGGATTGGATTTCCATTTTGAAGATTCGTTTGGAAGATCCGGTGCAGATCCAGTTGAGATATCCGGATAGAAGACCCGGATAAGAGTTTCTTTTTCAAGATACGGATTGGATTTCCATTTTGAAGATTCGTTTGGAAGATCCGGTGCAGATCCAGTTGAGATATCCGGATAGAAGACCCGGATAAGAGTTTCTTTTTCAAGATCCGGATTGGATTTCCGTTTTGAAGATTCGTTTGGAAGATCCGGTGCAGATCCAGTTGAGATATCCGGATAGAAGACCCGGATAAGAGTTTCTTTTTCAAGATCCGGATTGGAGTTCCGTTTTGAAGATTCGTTTGGAAGATCCGGTGCAGATCCAGTTGAGATATCCGGATAGAAGACCCGGATAAGAGTTTCTTTTTCAAGATACGGATTGGATTTCCATTTTGAAGATTCGTTTGGAAGATCCGGTGCAGATCCAGTTGAGATATCCGGATAGAAGACCCGGATAAGAGTTTCTTTTTCAAGATCCGTTTTGGAGCTCCGTTTTCAAGATTCGTATTCAAGAACCGCATATCGAATCAACATGCCGGTGACAAGATCGCAAGGCAAGGCCCCTGAAGCCTGGACAGTGGAGGTGAGCAGAGGACGCGGTATTACGGCCATCACTCATGAGCAACCGCCGCGTTCACCATCCACCACTGAAGGAGCCGAACCAGTACAGCAGCCCCCCCTTGCGCCACGGGCTAGTGAAGATTTGCCAAGACGGACGCGGTCTGAAGAAGCGGAACAGCCCTCTACAGCAAAGGAAGGTACTTCAGTCAGAACACTGAAGCATTCCGATAGAACATTGAAGCATTCAAATAGAACACTGCAGTATTCAGATAGAACATTGAAGCCTGCAGACAGAACAGAGAAGACTACAGATAGAAAGTACAGCCGAACCTTGCCGATGACTACCCGGGGTGACGCCCGTACCGAACATAGCAGGCCGCAGTCGACTACAAATAGAACGACGCGGTCAAATAAGAAAATTTCAAGAGCACGTGAAGACCTACTGAAAGTTAGGTTGGAACTCGCTCAATTAGCACTTCAGAGAGCCGAGGAAGAAGATTCCGACGGCTATATGGATGACAGAGACTCAAACGATGAGTACGTGCGCTCCTGGCTTGAAGAGGCACCTGAGCCTGAGCCGGAGAAGAGGGACAACGCCGCCGAGGGGGACAATAGTAATATAGGCCTTGAGCAACCGCCCCCCCCTGTGGACTTCGAAACTATAGTGGACCTCGAAAAGCAAGTACCGTTGTCGAATCCTACAGCGAAGGAAGTGAACCGATTCCCACAGAGGGGAATAGAAGTCAAAGGGGAGGACGCACTCCGCCCATTCATAACGGAGCTGACATCCGCTATAGCGTCGCTAGCCGACAGAAAAACAGAACAGTGGACACCGAGCAACCCCTCGGCGTCGAAGGTCATCATGACCTTACCGAACTTCAATGGGGCCCACACAGAGTGGCTTTCATTTCGTGCCATCTACGAGACAACTCGAAGATATTTCAACGATGTTGAAAACACAGCTAGGCTTAGAAGAAGCCTGCGGGGACGAGCGTTGGAAACAGTGAGCTCGGAACTCATCGGAAATGCCAAACCAGATGACATCATGAGGGAACTTGAGCTGCAGTTCGGCCGTCCAGATTCGATAGCTCAGGCTGAAACAGACAGACTTCGTGGACTACCGCGCTGCGGAGAAGCACCAAAGGACATCTGCAATTTCGCAAGCAGAGTCAGAAGCGGCGTGGTCACTCTGCGCGCACTGAAGAAGGATCACTACCTGATCAACGCTGAGCTGATGCGGTTGTTAACCGAGAAGCTACCGAACTCACTGCGTGTACAGTGGTACAGAACGTACACGGAGAAGTACCAGTCGCTGCCCGACCTTACGCTCTTCAGCGAGTTCATAACAGAGCAAGCTCGTTTCTGCAGTGCATTCGCTCCACCCGAGAACATCGGCGCCACGGAAGCAACAGCGAGCAAGCGTGTCACACAACGGACTCACACAGCGGTAGACAAATCACTCAAGAAATGCCGTATATGTGAGAAAGAGGGACATCAGAATCTTGAATGCAAGAAATTCAAGGAAGGATCCAGTGACAAGCGATGGGAGCTCGCTAAGAAGTTTGGCCTATGTTTCCGGTGCCTGCGAAGTCGTCGTCCAGATCATTCTTGCAAGCCGAAGAAGTGTGGACTTAAAGGGTGTACAGCTACGCACCATCAGCTTCTTCACTACTCCAAGAAGCCTGCTAAAGAAGACGCCGTCAAGAACGAGAAGCCCGCTACTCAAGAGCAGTCGAACAACGTGGAGACAAAAGAAACAGTGGCCAGCTCACGAACAACTTCAAGCCACGCTTACCTCAAAATGGTACCGGTTCGAGTGATTGGACCGGCGGGAGAAGCATCCACTTTCGCACTTCTTGATGATGGATCAACCGTCTCTTTGATCGACGAGGACTTAGCGAAGCAAGTCGGGGCAGAAGGCAAAATTGACCCACTGAAGATAGGCGCGATCGGCGACACCACGATTGAGACTCCAAGTTCGAGGAGAATCACCGTCACTCTTGCGAGCGAGCTGAAGAATAGGGTACCGTTCAGAGCGCGCACCATACCGAAGCTGAACCTCGCTCCGCAGACAGTCAGTGAAGAGGACGTCGCACACTGCAAGCATCTGGATGACCTGAAGCAACAGCTCATATACAACACTGGTACGCCGAAGATACTCATCGGACAGGATAACTGGCACCTATTACTGGCCAGTGAGATCCGCAGAGGTCCGAAGAACCAACCTGTTGCGTCACTCACGACGATGGGCTGGACTCTACACGGCGCACACACCAGGATCTTGGGTCAGCAAGTGCACTACGTCAATAGGCTCACAGCAGGCAATGAAGCAGCGGAAAAAGAAGATATAGACGAGCAGCTTCGTGAATTCTTCGCCCTAGAATCACTGGTCATCAATCCGAGACGGCCAGACTCCGATCCCGAAAAGAAAGCGGAAGATATCTTGAGTCGTCACACTCGTCAGTTGGAGGACGGGCACATAGAAACAGCCATGCTGTGGAAAACCGAAAACATAGAAATGCCCGATAGTTACGGGACGGCCCTGAAGAGGCTCGTCTCAATAGAAAAGAAGCTCGATAGCAAACCGGCTCTTCGAGATAGATATACAGAACAGATGGACTCTCTCATTCAAAAGGGTTACGCAGAAAAGGCGCCCAAGACGAGCACACAAGGTAGAACGTGGTACCTGCCTCATTTCGACGTGTTCAATCCCGCGAAGCCTGAGAAACTCCGCATCGTACATGACGCAGCCGCCAAATCAAAAGGACTGTCACTAAATGACTTCCTTCTCACTGGACCAGACTTGCTACAGTCCCTGCCCGGCGTCATGATGAGGTTCCGAAGACATTGCATAGCCATATCTGGTGACATAGCAGAGATGTTTATGCAAGTGAAGGTGCGAAGTCAGGATAGAGACGCGCTCCGATACCTATGGAGAGGCAATAGAAGAGAAGGAGCGCCCGAAGAATACCGTATGACGTCCATCATATTCGGTGCGGCAAGCTCGCCGTGCACGGCCATTTTCGCGAAGAATTGGAACGCGAAAAGGCATATAGATGAGCATCCAGATGCAGTGGAAGCCATAATTCAGAATCATTACATGGATGATTACCTCGATAGTTACAAGACCGTCGAAGAAGCGACGCACATTGCAACTACGGTGAAGAATATTCACCTACAGGCGAAGTTTGAGCTAAGAAAATGGGTGTCAAACAGCGCGCAATTAATAGAAAATATAGACCCGACACAGATCCGAACTGAAGTCGTCAACATCGGGAATACGGATGACACAGAAAAGATACTCGGCCTGATATGGAGACCGAGCGAAGATACGTTGGGCTTCAACCTAACACTCGCCCGCCTACCTAGAGGCATATTAGAAAAGGAAGCGCCCACGAAGAGAGAGGCGCTGAAGATAGTAATGTCACTGTACGACCCGCTCGGACTCGCTTCCCCAGTAACCATTCGAGCCAAGCAAATATTGCAAGAGGCATGGAGGCGAGGAGTCGATTGGGACCAGCCGCTGGACAACGACCTAGCGACCCAATGGAAGAGTTGGATACAACATCTACTGCAGCTCGGAAATATCAGCATACCAAGATGCTATCCGGGATACAGCGACGCCGTAGAGACACAGCTCCATGTATTCACCGACGCGAGCGAGATGGCTTACGCGACGGCAGTATATTGGCGAACCACAGCAACAGATGGCCACCAGCGAGTCAGCCTCGCCATGGCAAAGGCGAAGGTAGCCCCACTGAAGCTGCAATCAATACCCCGCCTCGAGCTGCAGGCAGCGGTGATGGGAACCCGCGTAGCCGCAGCTGTTGTACGTGAACACGGCATCAAACCCGCATCGGTGACCTACTGGTCAGATAGCAAGACCGTGTTGACATGGATAAGAAGAGGAGCACGAGTATACAAACCTTTCGTAGCCCATCGTATAGCCGCCATAGAAGAAAATAGCAGAGTTGAAGACTGGCGCTGGGTGCCCACGAAGATGAATATCGCAGACATGGCTACTCGTGATGTACCACACCACTTCAACTCACGGCATGAGTGGTATAGTGGTCCTAACTTCCTGTATGAAGAGTCGTCATCATGGCCATCAGAAAACCCTCCGATAGCGGAGGAGACAGGGGAGGAGAGAACGTTCGCCGCCATCGAAGAAATCGACAGCCGACAGATCACAGAAGCCATTCCAGACCCGACAAAGTTCTCCCGGTGGGAACGACTCCTCCGTGCGACGGCGAGCGTTCTACGCTTCATCTCTCTATGCAAAGCCCCAAAGGAGAAGACGTTCTACAAACGAACCCAAAAGAATAAAGAACAGGATCCTGATTGGCGAAACAAGAAGAAGGCCGTCCCCTTTCTCCCGAAGCAAACCGTGCCGACGCGTAACTCACAAGAGAAGAGGCAAATAATAGAAGCAGAGTTTCTACACGAAGCCGAGAAGCTACTAGTGATGGTCGCGCAGCAGCAGTCTTTCGCTCCAGAACTCACTAGACTGCGAGAGGAAAAGGCATTGGACAAAGACAGTCGACTGCGGCCGCTACAGATAGAAGTGAGGGATGACGTCATACGGATAAAGAGCCGTATCGCAGCTGTAGAACAGATAACGGAAGAAGTAATGCGTCCGCCGATACTACATGGCGACCACCATATTACCCAGCTGTACATAGACTGGACACACCGTAGCTTGCAGCATGGTGGGACAGAGCTCACCATCAACGAGGTACGACAGCATTATTGGGTCGTGAAGATGCGACCAACAACAAAGAAGGTGCTGTCACGATGCCTACAGTGTCGTATTCGCAAGGCGCAACCAACCGTGCCTGCGACCGGCGACCACCCAAGAACGCGCCTGGCACATCACCAGAGGCCGTTCACGTACACAGGGCTAGATTATTTCGGCCCACTGTCTGTCACAGTCGGACGACAGCATCAAAAAAGGTACGTAGCCCTATTCACGTGCCTTACCACCAGAGCCGTCCACCTCGAGATCGCCGCCAGCTTCAGCGCAGACGCCGCCATACTAGCGCTGCGCCGCTTCGCTGCTCGTCGGGGCTGCCCCGCCGAGATACACTCCGACAACGGTACCAACATGCACGGTGCCGACAAGGAGCTCCGAGAGGCCTTCCGAGAGGAGGCCAGTCGCCGAGGCGTCGTGTGGCGCTTCATAACACCATCAGCGCCTTTCATGGGAGGCGCCTGGGAGCGCCTCGTACGCTGCGTAAAGTCCGCGCTGTGCACTGTGCTCCTAGAAAAACATCCGCACGAAGAGGTGTTGTCCACACTGTTGTGTGAGGCAGAGTACACTGTAAACAGCCGACCACTAACACATGTTTCAGTAGATAGCGAAGACGACGAGTCAATCACACCGAACCATTTCTTGCTCGGTGGATCGGCGAGACTACCATCACCCGGCGTGTTCACCGAGCGAGACGTGGACAGCAGGAAGCTCTGGCGACGATCCCAGATACTCGCCGACATGTTCTGGCGTCGCTGGGTCAGGGAGTACCTGCCGGAACTCCAAAACCGGCGGGAGCCGCACACCCGCGGCCCCGAACTGCAGGTGGGCGACCCCATACTCGTTGCAGACGGCCAGCTGCCTCGCAATACATGGCCGCGAGGCCGTATAGTTGCCCTGTTCCCCGGGGCTGACGGAGAAGTCCGGACCGCTGAGGTGCGCACTGCCGGCGGCACCTTGAAGCGTCCGGTGAAGAAACTCGTCCCACTGCCCAAGTAGCCGTGGGGGCGAGCGCCTTGGCGGCGAGCGCCGAGGCATCCAGCGCCTTGGCGGCAAAAGCCTGGGCACCACCTGCGCCTTGGCGGCAAAAGCCTGGGCACCACCTGCGCCTTGGCGGCGAGCGCCGAGGCATCCAGCGCCTTGGCGGCAAAAGCCTGGGCACCACCTGCGCCTTGGCGGCAAAAGCCTGGGCACCACCTGCGCCTTGGCGGCGAACGCCGAGGCATCCAGCGCCTTGGCGGCGAAAGCCTGGGCACCACCTGCGCCTTGGCGGCAAACGCCGAGGCATCCAGCGCCTTGGCGGCGAACGCTTGGGCATCACCTGCGCCTTGGCGGCAAAACGCCGAGGCATCCAGCGCCTTGGCGGCGAAAGCCTGGGCACCACCTGCGCCTTGGCGGCGAACGCCGAGGCATCCAGCGCCTTGGCGGCGAAAGCCTGGGCATCACCTGCGCCTTGGCGGCAAACGCCGAGGCATCCAGCGCCTTGGCGGCGAACGCCTGGGCATCATCATCAGCGCCTTGGCAGGCGAGCGCCGAGGCATCGAGCGCCGAGACGGCGACCGCCTTGGGGCGAGCCCCTAGGCGGCGGCCGCCTGGGCGACGAGAGCCGGTGGCGAGCGTCGTGGCTACGAGCGTCGTGACGGCGAGCGTCGCAGCGGCGAGCGGCGTGGCAACAGGCGTCGCGGTGGCGAGCGCCGCGACTCCAGTCGTCGCTCACCGTGGCGATGCAGCGCCGCACCAACATCGCTACGAGTCGTCACTGCACTGCACGGCGGGAGAGATGTTCGCGACGATGCGTCACTATATAGTTTAATAGTTTGTTTTTGACATTAATTTAGAATCATAAAGATAATAGTGATAGTTAAACCAATAGACAGTGGTTATAAGTGCCTACTATAAGAAAACCGTAAGTACCACCCTTTCAGACCTCATTTAAGTGGGCTGTATAGCCGTAATTTATAGTCTCAAGTGCGTCCAGGTAACCTAGAACCGAGACCTAGCCCTGGGCGTAACTACCCCTAACATAGTCTAAAGATAAACCCACTTAATTGAGCTCTGAAAGTTGTGTTGCTTTAGCTAAGTAATTTTTAAGATTTGAGTTTTGCTAGCCATCTTTCAGGGCGCGTCACGCCCTGAAAGTCATATGTGTAACGTTCTTAATATTAGATTGTTTTGGGTCTGTAAACCACCCTGAGGTATCTGTAATCAGAATTGAAATAAGTTCAGTAGTTTTCGAGAAAATCAACTTTTAAAATATTTATTGGTAACATTTTTCATAATTTTTCGGGTTTTCTTGAAATAATCTTTCAGTGCGGGAAGATATAGTACATACAGATATCTCAGGGGATGGGAAATTTCAAGGGGAATACAGGGATATATAACATGCCATATGTACAGTAATTTAATAATGTTTTGTATGCTATATTCCATTATATCGATAGACAAAATTTGAATAAATAAAAGTTAAAACAGGAAGCAATTTGCGGCCCTCGTTACGGTAAAGTTTCGAGGCACCTCAGAAAATGTAAATTTAAACCAATTCGTAGTCATCGGCAAGATAATTTTGTTATTTTAAACTTAAATTAATTAACATGTAGTACAAGTAAAAGTTCTAAATTGCTTCCTGAAGATTAAATCAAAATGTGTGTTATTTAATCAGGTAAAGTACCCCTTCACAGAGGTGTCTCAAAAACAACCCCTTCCTAGACGAAAGTCTGGAACCCGTTTCTCTGTCAGTCGTCAAAACGTTGGTAACGTCGTGAAGAACGGAAGATAGTAGCCGCCCCTGAAGATATCTGGAACCTATAGGTGCAGGACGTCAGCGCCGCGTGGACTGGGAGACCTACATACACACTGGGATAAAACCTGGATAGGAATACACCCTCCCTACACACCCTTCGTGTCCAAGCGATCACGCCCGTCCGGTACATTATTATTAATAAAAACTTTTTAATAAAAAAATTGAACCGCCGAAAAACCGAAAAATAAAAAATAATAAACTAGCTTTGTCCAACCCCAATAAATAAGTTCGGAAGGCGGTGACATATAATCAAATACAAATCCAAAGTCACCGACTTCCGAACTTATTTATTGGGGTTGGACAAAGCTAGTTTATTATTTTTTATTTTTCGGTTTTTCGGCGGTTCAATTTTTTTATTAAAAAGTTTTTATTTTATAATTTTTTGTGGCTATAATCTACTAATTACTACATGCTTAATTTTTGATTTAATACACGACTCAGTATTAAAATCTGTGAGTAAACAATCAATCATCCCCTGTTTTCTTACCCTTAGGGTTGGAATTTTTCTTCGAAATTTATATGGGACCAACTTTGAGGTATACCCTTTCCAATAAAAAAAGAATTATCAAAATCGGACTACTCTGGACAAAGTTATGCGTGGTCATACATAAAAAAAAAAAAAAAAAAAAAAATATACGCGTCGAATTGAGTAACCTCCTCCGTTTTTTCGTCGGTTCGAAAAAAGAAAAAAGTTGGCCATACATTTTGACCGCGTAAATATTGCACTTCCATATGAAACAGCAGATTATTTTGTTGATACCCGACGAAAAGCTTCTACGCTAGTGGGTCTAGAAATCATAGTTACAATTTGCAGGTCATCTGCCTCTCTATATAATGAGGGTTTTTATGAATATCCAAGCCACCAGTTGGCGCCACTTTGATAAGAGGTCTTCCAGGTTTTCGTTCACCATTCAGTCCGTAGGCGCTTTGACACTTTTGACAGGTGCCCGGACCTGACGTCTCAGTGCTGCCACCTAGTTAACGTCATTTCAGAAAACCCTCATTTGGTCGGCATCGGTTGAATAAGGAATGAAATAAAAAAATGAAGTAGATATCAGGCGATTTCATCATTATCATCATCTGCCTAGCCTTTGTGCCAACTATATTGGGGTCGGCTTCCAGTCTAACTGGAAGCAACTGAGGACCAGTATTTTACATGGAGCGACTGAGGATGATGGAGGACCAATGCCTGCCAGAGGTGCGGGTTGTTTGAAAGAGATACCGCCGCCCCTGGCACACAGGCAACTGAGGGAACACGGGTGGGTTTTAGTCAGTAAAAGCTTTACACGCCCTCCTGCTCCACCCAGAGCGGGAGAAGCTGTTTGATGATTTCACAACAAAAAAAAAAAACCTATATTAACATAAACAATTTGTGTTAATCTGCTTCATTAGTCTATTGGTAGTAAGAGCTACTACCAAGCATGAGGTCCTGGATTCAATTCCCTGGTTGGGAAAAGTGTTATTGGGTTTTACGAATAAGAATTTCTCAGTAGAGTCTAGATTTGTGTCCGCTTGATGGCAATAGGATCCGCCCTTTTACATGGGAATCAAACGTAACTGATTTCCCACGCAAAAAAAAAAGCGTGAATTGTTCACTCGAATGAAACATCTCATATCGACTGTATCTATATTCCTGCTTTAACATGATTCCCATACAAGTATACCGTTCAAGTCAGGTGTCTGTGTTGCAGGTATATAACTTCGACCGGCCGAAGGTCGAGGTGGAGCAGCTGAACACCATCACCAAGGAAGAGATGATACAGTTTTATAAAGTGAGTATTTCTTCTAAGCAACGTAATAGGTTCCCATGGACGTGACTCACTTAATCTTCTTCCGTGTGGTGCCGGACGTAAAGAATAGCACCATCCCATTTCTTCCCGTGAGTGTCGTAGAAGGCGACTAAGGGACTTACTAGAGAATGGGCAGCAGCGTTCTCTATGCATTTTACCACCATACTGCGATCGCCAACCCGCCTGCCAAGCGTGGCGATTATGGCAAGCCCTAATTGATGATCTTCAAAGCATTGCTTAGCGGTGAGAGTTGAAGCGCTGGGATGCACTTTGTTGGATTCTAAATTCTCGGTTCAACACTTAGAGTTTAAAATCCCGCAGCGATTTTGTTACGTCCGTGTGTAAGGCGACTAATAATTGCGGAACTGAAACGTATTTATTTCTGGCATGTGTTAAATCGATCGTCTAATAATTCCCATTTGGTTGTCTTAAAAATATTGTTGAACACTCTAAAATCGAAATCAAAAGTAATTTATTCAAATTAGGCTGAGAATCAGCACTTTTCGAATGTCAGAATTACTTATGACAATCCCCCGTCACGCTCACCCTGCACCATTTCCTAGTGCTTTCGCTGGGAAGAAGAAGTGGCGCAACCAACTCCCCAGCAGCACAGCTGTCTGTTTAGTTAGATAGACTTGATCTTTATCTACTCTAATCTAATGATTGCGCTTCTTTTTAACCCCCGACGCAAAAACGACGGGGTGTTATAAGTTTGACGTGTGGTGTCAATGAAAACGTCAAACAGAGTTCTAGCATTTTCATTAGCCGTCCCCCGACTTGACAATGCCTTGATCAAAATATTACCTTCATCTTAAAAGGCCTATAAATATTATTATTTTTACTTTTTAGGATTTTTGTTAGGGTCGGGGGTTTTACATTTTTGTCAACATCAATAAAGGCCGGTTTTCGGGTCCTCATCATTTGTCAAGCCGTTCCCTAACTACGTTCGGGTTGGCTTCCAGTCTAACCGGATGCAGCTGAATACCAGTATTTTACATGGAGCGACTGCCTATCTGACCTCCACAACCCAGTTACTGGGTAATACGATACCCCTTGGTAAGACTGGTTGTCAGACTCGAGAGAGATCTGGATTGTAAATATCATTTTAAAAATAACAATAAAATATTTCCCTTTAATATTCTAGAAACACATAGCCATGGACTCTCCCGACCGACAGAAGCTTTCCGTATACGTTGTATCGACGGCTGAAGGCGGCGCGGGCTACAAGGGAGATACGGTAAAAGACGAGGGAGAGCAGCAGAATATTGAGCAGAACGAAGATATCAACAAGGGAAAGAAGGTAGACAACTGTCCAAATTAAGTTAAAAATAGATTTATATAGCACATTTACATCTACAGTACAACTACTCGTTTAAGTCCCTCGGCAAACTTTGTGTTTCGTTAGACGTGGGATTTCTATTGGTTGCCCTTTGCACTTGTTGCTGACCGGACACTCTCAATCGAATTCGAAGTATACAGGGTGTAACAGAAACCCTATTGCTATCCTTAAGCACTAAAGATAACAGCTGGTATAGAATCACTGGGACCAGTGGTAACGGCTGCGACTTACGAGTTGTAGGTCGTGAGTTCGAACCCAAACAGGCGCTTTACTTTGTGTAAATTATTTCATCACCACTGCTCTAGGTGAAGGAAAACATCGCGAGGAAACCGGCATGTCCTAGAACAAAAAATTCGAAGACATGTGACATCTACCAACCCGCACTGGGCCCGCGTGGTGGATTACGGCCCAATCCCTCTCACCGAGAGGAGGCCTGTGTCCCAGCAGTGGGAACATTATAAGCTGATGATGATGATGATTTTAGAATCACTATACATAGTTTCAGCTCAAAATAACAAACTCTTAAGAATTGATACCAAATTTTCGGTTCCATATGTTTCTTAAATTCAAATCATAACAAACGTGTCACTGCACTACGTAGGTCAATAACTTTCCACGTTATTGTTATTGACCTACGTACCCACAAAAATAACAAAATAACACTCATTTCTCTTTGTTCCAGCCAACGCAGATCACAGACCTGGTCGAGTTCAAATGCCGACGTCACTTGTACCCCCACCCTTCGCCTTTCATAAATATACCACGAAAGGGCTCTCAATGTAAACTATGAAATACAATTATGTTAACTTAAATATAGACGAAGATGTAGGCTTTGATATTAACCCCTTTTTTCTCTAAGTACGGGGTCAAGTTATATAAAGACGTGTTTACTCGAAACAAAAATATAGCGACGAGATTTTTTCGCGCACTGAATTGTCAACTCTCGGCGTTGAACCGAGCGTTCAGAATCCAACAAAGTGCACCTCAGCGTGTCGAAAAAAGACAATGTTCGATTTTCAACTTTCGGTGCTAAGCAGTCGACTCTAAGCGTAAAAAAAAAAAAAATACCGACCACACCACCACCAGCTTAGGCAAAATGTACTCGGAAAATGTTAGTTCATCAAATAACAAAATTAATTTTAAAATACAATTTAAAGATTTCAGTTTTTTTTTTTTTAATCTGTTTTTAAACACCATAAAATAGTAGCCACCATGTTATTACGTCATACGGCATGTCAATGAAGCAACTTTGTACTTTCATTATTTTCGTAACCAAAGTAATTTTTATTTAAATAATATTTTGCATTCAGGAACAGCAAACTAGGAAGTAGAAAAATAACTCATTAAAAAAAAATACAAACAGCTAGCAGCGCTCCGCGGTTTCACCCGCGTAGTTTCGGTTCCCGTGGGAATACGGGGATAAAATATATCCTATGTCACTCGGGGATAGTGTAGCTTCCCAACAGTGAAATAATTTTTGAAATCGGTTCAGTCGTTTCGGAGCCTATTCAATGCAAACAAACAAACAAATCTTTTCTCTTAAAATATTAGTATAGATTATCTCATAAAATATCAAAGCATTTGCTTATACAGCAAACTGACGTCATACCCACAGAGCAATATCCGTCCACTGCGGCAATAAAAATGTTGTTTTTTTTTTTGTGATTTTTTATGGCGTTTTCGAACATATGAAAGAATGAATTTATAATTGCCTGCAAAATAATTCAAAATCTGAATAATAGTGTGTGACGCAATTAGGGTGCTTGACTGATGAGACGCAATGGCCGCGTCCAAAGCGATCGTCGTGCGAACATGTGACCGCCGCGCTCATTTTGTTTGGCGAACAAGAACCCGTGATCGCGCCTCAGAGGGCGGTTTCCGATTTCCGAACAAACTAGTGACTTATGAACGCTACGGACGCGGGAGTAGGGTATTTTAATAAAAAAATAAAAATTCCGATAATAGATAATAAAAATTATATTCTATTCTATTTGATTACTATCAACAACATACATTAATACCTATACTCTTATTCAAAGATGTTACAGAATAAATACAAAAATTGCGAGAAGATTTTCTTCTACCCTTGTCACGCAAAACGAAGTTACAATTTGCGTTCCTCTGTTGTGACGTCAGATAAGAGTAGTGCCGTCTCTGTCTAGCATAGACTTCAAACGGTTACAACTTTGCCATTTTTATTTTTGAAATTTGAAAAAAATAAATAAAAAAAAATAACGGTCGCTCATCTTTTTTCTAGGTATCGAGAATACTAATAAAAAACTCGGTTCTATACCCTTTCTGTTATCTATTTTTCGTGGATTTCTTGGGATCCGACGAATGTCGAAGTTCATAAAATTAATGAGAAGACATATACATCTCAGTCGTAAAATTCATTGGGGTCCGAACAATCGCCGAAGTCAGAAAAGACGATTAGCTTCCAAATTGACGTAAGTGTGTTGAAACTGTCACGGACCGGTCTCATGTACTACCAAACCACCATCACACTACAACGACAACACGTGGTGCTAAAATGTGTGAAAATTAATAAATTATTCCCACAGACCACATTTGGCCGTCAAAATCGGTTCATTTCGACGCCCAAATGTGGTCCCTCCAACCTTCCCATTGCACTTCCAACGTTTGTTAAATGAGCCGAAACTTGGGGCGGCTGCGGACAACACCCTTGGCAATCCTATTAGGCCAAATTTGGTCCGTGTGGCCGACCGAATACCGACCACATAAAAAAACTGCAACCACCAGCGGGATCGCGTACTTGCGGCCGACTCCGCAAACACAAAGTTGCGTCGACGTCTTTCCTCTACGAAAGTTGGAGTCAATCTGTCTGTCTGTAAACACTACCACAACGTACCCACATCCCAATTACAAGCGACACTATTCATAGGTAAGCACTGCTTGGCCACATTTAGTCACTGTGATGTGATGTGATGTGGCGTGATGTGGTGTGATGTGATGTGATGTACGTGGTATACGTGATCGGGCCCTAATGCATTTGTATAAAATAATGTATGAAAAAAGACATAACATAATTATTATTTATTCGAACATAATAATGTGATAATCACTGACCGTAAATATGGCACCCAGCTTTAGAAATAAATCGGCGTTGTAGAGCATTGTCAATTAGTTTTTTTGTATCTCACACGCGCTTTACTTGTTGTAACCAGCTGTACTAATTGTGTAAATGTGTGCGTGGACACAATAGTTTCGATCCAGGCCGTCCTTTGCTGCCTTTTTCAAGCAGCGATGCCCTAAGGCGCAAGCCACACGGAAGGGACGTGGGACGAGGACGGGACGCAGACGCAGCGTTCCTTGTGTAACGCGATCTGGCACAAAAAAATAAAAGCCGCATACGAGTCCCGTCCCGTCCTCATTCCATGTCCCTTCTGTGTAGCACGCGCCTTAGGCTTAGGGCGTCGCCGCTTAGGGCCTAGACCTTAGCTTAAGGCCTAAACAAAGGTTCGTACCCCACAGGGGTGCCCTTAGCGTTTAGTCGCTCTTGTTTAAAGTTTTTAGCCCTGGTTGGAGGCCTTAATCTATTAACAGGCAAGTCCGGTTAAGCAAGCGACAATCTCCTAAGTTGACCCGGGAGATGTCACCAAAAAAAAAAACGGGAAGGCGAGTCGCGACAGGACACACACTTCCGACTTCTATTAAAGAAATTTGACAGATTGGGGTAGCTTGATGTGCTGGCGTCTGTACACTTAGTGACCACAAGTAAAGCGCGCGTCGCTTCGTGAGATACCAAATACAATATTTGTGTGGCAGTCTATATTGCTCGATGTGTCATATTAGATCAATTTCAATGTTAAATAATAATTAAAACTATTTAGATATTTTTTGTAGTGTTTGGTACTGAAAGTACTGTATATTTCTAGTATTTATATAACGCAATGTAATTCATTTAATCGTTAGTTAATTGTACACATAAAAGCGCATAAACGAAGTTAAATAAAAACTTTAGTTTGAAAACATTTTCGAATTTGATTCAATTTTGTGTTAATAAAACTATTCTTCTTTCGGTAAGAACTACAAGTTGCAGACGACAATTTATTGTTACTACTGGTCGCCCAGGGTTTGAAATTCGACCATAATTCAAATTCAATGTAAATCAAATGCATTATTATACCATAAAATATTAGCTTTGTACACTCCTTCTCCATTATAAACTTTGACTGTGCAAAGTTTCATATTCCGTTAGCGTAATTTTAGTAAAAAGGGGTACAAAGTTTATAATATTTACACACCGTGACACTTGAACCGTCTTACAAAGGCAGCCCACTTCATGTATCCAATAACTACTATTCCTTCATTAAAAAAAAAAAAAAAAATACATACGCATTATTAAAAAAGTTAAAATATAATTCACTAAGACGCATGGCGTAGTTTGAAACACTCTGTTAAGGAGATGGAATGTAATGGTAGGTAGGTAGATATCTTCTACCTATTGATACGTAAACATGATTAACAGGGAGGGTGTTTCTTATTTCTAAAGCATTACCTTAAAACGGGGTGAATAGAGACTGCAGGGGTGAATCGAGACGAAACTTTAAAGTTAATTTTACTGTTGAAATTATGATCGTTTGTAGTCTAAAAGGACTCTAATGTGTTTACTGTCAAAATCCACTTTTACAGTTTCGTTTCGATTCACCCCTGCAGTGTCTATTCACCCCGTTTTACCCGGTATTTATTATTCTTTGTACCTATTATCTTAATTAACGGTAAAAATGTTTTTTATCGCACCTAGAGGTATTTTATGACGGATACATTGAGTGGACCACCTTTGTAAGAGGACTTACACGTCACGATATATAGATTACTAGCCATAATGTCCCACTACTTGGCGAAGACCTCCCTACTCTTTGCCACATCTCTCTGTCCAGCAGGCCTAGACAAAACACATTTCTGTTATCGTTCACGCCAAACGCTACGCCAAAATGTATGGGAATGACATTACCTGCGGAAAAGTTACGTCGTGTTCTTTCCGCAGATAATGTCATTCCCATACATTTTGGCGTAGCGTATGGCAGGAACGCTAACAGAAATGTATTTTGTCTCTAGGCCCAGAGCTGCCAAAGACCAATTTTGATTAAAAGAGTCCGAGCTCTTCCCGCCATCTCCGTCTGGGCGGAACTGTACCGCATTTATACGAACAACTTTTTTAACTGTACTTCTGTATAATTGTCTCTATTCTTGGATGCTATTGATATACAAAAAACCCAAGATACACAATAAGCGTCTCAAAAACGTTCGCATAAATAGAGCGCAATGTGCGCAGGTGTCAATGGTATCGTCAGTCATCTTTCAGTCTTTTTGGACATTGCCATGTAAAAAAAAAAACATGCATGTAAGGTAGAATTTGCAAATAAAAAATAGTTTTAATCACTGACATATAGTTGGGGACAGTTTTGAGTGATTCTTTTGTTCGAGACTGGGAGACTTGGGTTTTTTGTATATCGATGTTGGAGGCTATTTAACGATACAAATAGTCCTAAATTGATTTGACACAGAATCGAATCAAAAACGATATAAATATCAACAAAACTTCGGACTATGCTTATCATAATAAATAATCAAATGCTGATAACAAAACGGTTGTACATTTTTTTTGTGTGTTGCCATATACATTAGTAAATTATTTAAGAATGGAAGTTGCGAGTTTTTTTTTTTTTTTTTTGTTATATGTATTTGGAAGGTTGCTCTAGTTTGGAGTCCTAAGTCCTGTTATTTAGGCTGGGCCAAGTGTTATTAGCAGTGATCGGAATAGCCTGACTATATTTGCCTAAACTTCGGAGAACAGAGGCAGAAAGTGCAGACTTCCTTACGACTACATTTTTTTTGCCCGGGATTCGGGAAAAATCTTCAGTAAGTTGAAAATAAACTTTATTTAAGATATGTAAAGGCTATATTTAACTAAACTTGGAATTACCAAATTTTCGGGATTTTCACGTAAAATCCCGTAATGTATTCAGTGATTTGATACAACAGTTAGTTGGATCATAAATATAATTCGAATACATGAATTAAAGTTACAATATTTATTTCGGGATATTACGTGAAAATCCCGAAACGTTGGTAATTCCAAGTTTAGTTAAAAATAGCCTTTACACATCTACGTATATACATATAATAAATCTGTAAACGAACTTTTTCTGTACATTTAAAATATTTCGAAAATAATTGTTTGGGGTGGTAAGGGATAATCAACAGATGACATTTTAACCCTTATCAATTTTTTTTTCGGTTTTTCTGTTTTTAAGTTTGAATAGATCAAGTATCACGTCAAAAGAACGAAACTAATATGGTTATCTTTCATACTCAAATATTGTTTATAACTCAGAGTTTAAATTAGTCTTTGTTTCATCGCAATAGCTTCGGTCAACCTATCTAAAGATATAATTAATTTAAAGTGTTCAAGAAGAATTTATTTACGTAATGTTGAACACTTAGCGACATCTATTGGCGTGGAACGGTACTAACGAATACTTAGTAATAACACGTCATTCTCATTTAAGTTACTGTGTCTGTGTTATTTCAAAAAGTAATGATACTGATTACTAAAATCTCTTTCCGTTGGTGGTTCATTCCCACGAAAAAGCTAAAAGAATTTCAAATAAAAAGTAGTGATAATATTAATTGACGTGGTGTTCTGAGTCATATAGAATGCAATGTTAGATAAATATTTCTTGAATAAAGCTTATTTTCAACTTACTGAAGATTTATCTCGGATCCCGGGGAAAAATATATAGTCGTAAGGAAGTCTCCACTTTCTGTCTCTGTTCTCCGAAGTTTAGGAAAATATAGGCAGCCTATTCCGATCACTGGTTATTAGGCCATCAAAAAATTCTCAGTAGCAGAATTTGTGCCCGGTTGATAACAATAGAATCGCCCCCTCTTACATGGTACTTGAACAGAACTGGCGATATGTGGTTGTCCAGTATAAGCTGATCTCGCATTGTATAGGATTTCCTTACAGTGCGAGATCAGCGCAAACTGGAAATGTATAGCTTGATGTGTAGCCGTGTGTGCTATAGATACACCTCGGGCCAAACCCTTCGTGGGATCAAGGCATGAAGACAAAGTTGCTAGTTTTGAAATCTCAACTTCTTTAAATATTTGCTGTTTTCAAAAATAAAAAAAACATATTGGCGTGTCGGATGGGTTACAATATTATTATTATTTATTTTTATATTGAATGTAATATATTATTTTGTGTATTATTAAGGATCAATAAATAAAGTTTTCTTGTAATTATTCGTTTTTATTTGACTATTCTTCTTTATCGTATTTTAAAGTTAATGCTTATTGTGGAGGTATGAGTGTTTTTTTTTTTAAGGGCCCGTGTCGTGGATTACGGCGCACACCACCTCACAAGAGAGGAGTCCTGTCTCAGCAGTGGGAACAGTAGGTAGGTATACGCTACAAATTCAAATGTATTTATTTTAAAATTCAAATTTATTTATTTTGGGACAGCGAGATCCGTCCCGTATGTGTCGCCGGGAGTAAAAGAATAGCACCATCCCATTTCTTCCAGTGGGTGTCGTAGAAGGCGACTAAGGGACTTACTAGAGAATGGGCAGCAGCGTTCTCAATGCATTTTACCACCATACTGCGATGGCCAACCCGCCTGCCAAGCGTGGCGATTATGGCAAAACCCCCCCTTTTGGGGGAGGCCTATGTCCAGCAGTGGGCGTTTTTCGGCTGAAATGAGATCCAAAGGTTAGTTTACAAAAAAGAAAAAACTTAGAAAAACTATTGTTAGTACCTACATAAATAAAATTACAAGGACAGCACTCAGTTCACACACAGATTCCCCTGCGCTGAGACACCCCACCACGTCATGATAACCAATAGGGAGATGCCTCCCTAAAAGATCATCAGACGAACGAAATGCCTCAACACAGGGGCACGTACATCTTCAGTTATAGTTTTAAGGATGCTGTTGTGACTCCCCCGCACCCTCCTCATAAGTGACACGACTTTTTCTGAATGACGGCATGAAAGCTCCCTATGCTTCTCTCTGCTCTCTTTAATGGTAAGAGGTCAACATCGGCTTATGGACATTGCAATATTGGCGGTATTGCAGGTACGTTGCCAACCCAGTGATGAAGCTGTAATGTCTCCTATGCTTGTAACTATACTGGCACCCATACCCCTTCTAAACGGAACGCAGCAATGATTGGCGGCAGATATACATATTAGATATTCTTTATTACTTAAAAGAGTGGACATTTGTGCTAGGGGGTTAACCTGTGTTACAAAACCCAGTGCCCTCTCCCGGGAGGAAATACTCTTGCAAAAACCTTATGCAATAAAAAAAGAAATAATAAAAGTAAAACAAAAAAAAAGTATATTTAAAAAAACCCACTTGATTGTGTGTGTGCGTGTAGCGTGCGTGTTTTTTTTTTGTTGACGGTGGGAAATTATCAAATAACTTCTCCCGCTCTGGGTGTAGCAGGAGTGGTCCCTCAGTAGCCTGTGTGCCAGGAGCGGCGGTATCACTTTCGAACAACCCGTATCCCTGGCAAGCATCGGCCCTTGCGAGCCCCATCAGGTTGTGCTGACATTTCTTTGAGGTGCGCGTGGAACACAACGCGCCGTCGACTTGGGCTTGGTCCTTACCGGACAGCGAGCTACACATTACTCGCCGTCCGCAAGCCACGCCTACGGTGGCCGGGAATCAGCCTGGGATTCCCGACGCCCAGGGCATCCCCTTCGGAGGTTAGGGCCGTGAGGGCACATATACTGCCTCTCCCTCACGTGCGCCGCCTCCCACTTCGCGAGCATTACTGCTTCGCAGAAGGAGGTGACGGCTACCCATGCACTCTCCGTACCAGGGCCGGAAGCGAGAGATTGCCGCCGCCGATCGGCTCCACGAGGACACGGCGGTGCTCCGCCCGAGCCGGGCAGACCTCCACCGCATGCTCCACCGTGTCCTCAGGGCGATCTTCGCAGTGGAAACACCCGGGCGTTTCCTCTCGCCTTATGCGAAACAGAAACCTCCCGAAACAGCCGTGTTCAAAATCAAAATCAAAAGTCATTTATTCAAACTAGGTCGAGAGTCAGCACTTTTCGAACGTCAAAATTACATAAGACAATCCCCCAAAAACGCCCACCCTTCGACACTTCCTAGTGCTTTAGCTGGGAAGAAGAAGTGGCGCAACAAACTCCCCAGCAACACAGCTGTCTGATAAGTTGGAAGAACTTGATTCAAATAAAATAAACAATGCTATGGAGTAACTCATATAACCTGTCAGTAGGTAGGCTAATTCTGGTGAAAGAACACAAACGTTGTCTCGAGTTAACAGCGACCAACATTCTTATCGTTTAAGTAGTCGTTGATAGAATAGTATGCCTTAGAACAAAGATTTGATTTTACTTTAGCTGTTCGGTGAGAAACTGCGTCAGGCGGAAGGTGAGGACGCCATGCCGCCTCTCAAGCCACTCCTTAGAGAGGGGACTTACCGCCGCAATCATGGCGTGCCCAATCGTGCTGGACAGATTTGGATGAAATTTGGCACACGGATAGTGTATAAACTGGATTAACATATAGTATACTTTTCGTCCTGGTTAGACGTTCCCGTGGGAACATTTCCGTCCTTCATGCGGGCGAAACAGAAAAGTACGTTAATACCTACATAATTGGATAATGCGTGTGTATAAATTATATTCTAAGCTGTGAAGTGTTAATGACATCAATATCATAAAAGAATCAATTCTCCTATAACGCTAAGAGCTTTATGGCGACTAAGATGGGTTACAGCATTTCTGCATTAACTTAATATTCGCTAAATAGTCTGAAGCACTTTACTTGCACTATTAGTACCTACTGCAATCAAGTTTATGTATCTACAGTTTTAGCTTAGACATAAGGTTCAATCGATCGGCAATTACGAGTTGTAAGTTCGAGCAAAGTAGGCCTTGAATTTAGATTTTTTTAAATATCTTCTTTGCTATATTTACGTCCGACAACGTACATAACGCAATAGTTTTATGTGGACTAGATATATCGATTGCGTTATGTCTGCGGCGAAGCAAAAAGGAGGGTTATGGTTTTAACCGGTGTGTTTGTATGTGTGTTCATCTGTTCCGTCATAACTTCTAAACTCCTTATTATAATTTGACAAACGAGGTATCTTTGGAAACGTCTTGATCGTCCACTAGTTATAAAAGTTAAATAAGCCGTGCTCGTATGCCACGTAGTAAACAATTTATTCTAACAGAAGTAAATGATCATAATTAAGGGCAAAGTGGCATAATACGACCATGGCTTACAGATGATAATATTTTCATGTTCATACTTTTCAGGGCTCTATATAGTGAATTTTATGGCTCACAGCTCATCTAGAACCTACTTACTATTTTTATTGTTAAAGATTAGGACTTTTTCATCAAAACATGTTATGTTGATAAAATTTTGACAGACAGCTGTCAAAATCATTCATGTCATTACATGACATCACATCAGAATCGTCATAAAAACCACGAAAATTTGCAATAACAAAAATATTCATATGATTCAGTGATGTTTACCAACTAAATTTGTAACGTCTATCAGGTAAATTAGATGTTTTTTTAGCTTCTCACTAATCGACATACGTTTTACTCGTAGCTCAACCTTTTAGGAGGTTGTTGGCTGTTTAACCAGACTTACCTGCGGCTGCCTGAGAAAGGCCTCCAGCTAAGGCTTAAAGACTTTAAACTAAGCGAATACACGTTAAGGCCATCCCCTGTGTGGTACGGACCTCGGCTTAGAGCGTCGCTTCAACAAGGCACAGCGGCGCATGCTGGCTCGAGTGAGGGTCGGGGCGGACTTGCATTGATCGTAGCGGCGGAGACGGAAGGACGGCGGTCTGTGTTTGCGTTTTCTGAGTGTGCTGGTGTACTTCTACGCGCCTGGAGGAGGGTTGTAGCGTCGTCGGGAAAGGATATGTATGCCTCGGTCGACGAATCGTACCTATGCGAGAGGGGCAGCGAGGGGCTGCCTCAATTTCACACACGTAAAGCTGTTGTTGCCATTCGTAAATCTTTGATAGTCGTAACGTGTCGTCAGAAGCCTGGACACCAATCTTTTCTGTGACGAATGTATTCTGTGACCAGTCTTACCAAGAAATATCGTGCTATTATCACTGGTATGAGGATGCCGGATGTGCGGTAGCATAATCAGCCTATAATGTTCCCACCGCTGGGACACAGGCCTCCTCCGTGAGAGGGAGTGGGCCGTAATCCACCACAAGAGGCTCGTACGGGTTGGTAGATGACACATGTCTTCAAATTTTTGGTTCTAGGACATGCCGGTTTCCTCACGATGTTTTCCTTCACCGTTTTGAGAGCAGTGGTGATGAAATAATTTACTCAAAGTAAAGCGCCTATCAAGGTTCGAACACAGGAAAAAAAGAGCATTTTTTAAAGAGCATTGTGCTTACTATGTTTTATACCTGCCTGGGTTCGAACCCATGACCTACATCTCGTAAGTCGCGGTGTTTACCACTGGGCCACTTCTGCTCCTGCTGTGTTACTGTTACTCCATGCGAAATACTAATAATATTCAGCTGCATCAGGGGCCTGCTCCCTAAGCACGAATTCCGTCGTTTCGGTCGATTACGGGCGTTTCCAACTCCGTATCACTTCATCATTTCAGCCGGAAGACGTCCACTGCTGGACATAGGCCTCCCCCAATTTGGAGGGGGTGGGGGGGGGGGCTTGCCATATTCGCCACGCTTGGCAGGCGGGTTGGCGATCGCAGTATGGTGGTAAAATACATAGAGAACGCTGCTGCCCATTCTCTAGTAAGTCCCTTAGTCGCCTCCTACGACACCCACGGGAAGAGATGGGATGATGTTATTCTTTAGGGGAAGCCCGGGCAAGACGCATATGTTAAGGAAAAGTGGTGAGTAAAACCACAACCTGATAATCAATAGAACTCTTTGTACTTTTAATTTGTACTATGTTTAATCGTCATTAGAAAATACTCATTAAAATGAAAAAAAAAAGCAATTTCTATGATAATTATGAGCATTATCATAAAGTATCAAATTATCCGTTTTGCCCGGAGGGGTCGGGCAAAACGGTTACGCACCAAGGGCAAAAAGGATATCTAGTTACGATAAGTCTTCGCATTCATCACAGAAGTAGCTGCCAACTCCTACATAAGAAGTGCATTCTTCATGCGCCCAACTTTTGCATTGATTACACTGAATCTAGACTTCCGTTGGTGGTTCAGCGTATTTGTCAGCGCACAATAAACAATAAAATTATTGTTTAGGGTTTGTTTTGCGGTTTTTCAAAAGATCTTTTATTTTTAGTTTCGCTGGGGCCTGATTTTTGATGATCAGATTTTTTTGTCTTCATATTTAAAATGTTTGTTGTTTTCAAATGTTAACGCTTGCTCAGTTTTGACGGGAGTAGACGTCAACATCTCTGACTTTTGCCTCCTATAGCCATCTATTTTTTTTAGATATGCACAAAGCTCTTCTTGTTCGGGACTAAAAACAGCTGTAAACCACCCCAATTTCGCCGCAGGATACAGAGACGCCCTGGGCGTCGGGAATCCCAGGCCGATTTCCGGCCACCGTAGGCGTGAGCTTGCGGACGGCGAGTACCTAATGGGTAGCTCGCTGTCCGGTAAGGACCAAGCCCAAATCGACGGCGCGTTGTGTTCCACGCGCGCCACAAAGAGATGTCAGCACAAAATGATGGGGCCCGCAAGGGCCGATGCCTGCCAGGGGTGCGGGTTTGTTCTCAAGAGATACCACAGCCCCTGGCATACGGGCTACTGAGGGAACACGGGTGGGTTTTAGTCAGTAAAAGTCTGACACGCCATCCTGCTCCACCCAGAGCGGGAGAAGTTATTTGATGATTTCCAACCAAAAAAAAAACACCCCAATTTGTTCGACTTATTTCTGGTCTTCACGTGTCTCTGCAAAATTGTAACCGGAATTCCAATCTTCTTTGCTGTCGAATTACTTGATTGCCTACCATGTTTTACAGCTCCTACCGCTCTGATTAATGTATCTTCTGACCAGGCTACCCGATTACTTTTGCGTTTATAATTAAACACCATTTAAAACAATAAGTATTCATTACTTGGGATAAACCAAATAGCTAAACGGGTAAAACGGATACCTATCCATTTTGCCCATATTCGTTTTGCCCAATGCGTCAATATTAGAAACAAGATTAAACGTGAAATGTTGTTAGTAGGTAAATAAAAAGTAACAATCACAAAATATACTTAAATATACATGCAATTGAATAAACAGAACTTAATCATAGGTAACTGGTTAATAATATAAAAAGTTGGTGAACAAACCTTCACAGATATCGTAAGAAAACAATGAAAATCCTTTTTTTTAATTTTCACAACAGATGCACTCGCGTATTGTTTTGGTTGAACCGTCATGGCGAAGCCGGTCGCATGTGTCATGACTTGAGAAAGTATGATAGCGCTATTTATTATAGATTTTTGGAAATATCGGTTATTCTTCTTACCCACACTATGCTTCTTGCCCGGGCTTCCCCTACGTCCGGCACCACACGGTACCCGTATCATTTACGGACAGAAAATTCGTTTGGAGCCCGCACTAATAATGAATGACAAAACGTTTTGACAGCCGTCCCTACTCCCGATATGTTTTCGCCCGTCCAAAAAATTCAGTTACCTAATTGGCTGTAGGATTCAGTAAGAAGTTTCGAACTACTTTCGAACGGGCCTGTATCTTCGTTGACGGAGTTATTATAGAGAGTAGGTAAGACTAGACCCCTGGTAAGACTGGAAGCCGACCCCATCATATAGCTGGCAGTTATTTATTATTATTTATTTATATATACTTTATTGTACACCACAAAAAATACATTACAAAAAAACAAGGTACACTACAAAATATACAATGAGCGGCCTTATCGCTTTCCGCGATCTCTTCCAGGCAAACTTGGCATGGACAGCGATTGAGTCATTTTAATGCATTTTTTGCAGGAAACAAAAATGATAAGGACCTCAAAAGCAGAGAATCAGTTTAGAATGATCATTGCGGACACTTCAATACACAAGCTTCATTTCAAATAGAAAGATTATCACGATGAATTTGAATGAATGAATACCAATTTTACACGTAAGTACTGAAGTAGGTACAGGCGCCAGCACATCAAGCTGCCCCAAACTGTCAAATTTTCCCAATTGAACATGAACCTTATGCTTATGTGATAAAGATGAAAATCTATCAAAGAAATTTGACAGCTTGGGGTAGCTTGATTTGCTGGCGTTTGTACATACAATTTCGAACAAAAACGCAGGTTATTAACGCAGGTGAACGCAGTTATATTAAAGAAGTGTGGAAGAAAAGACATGTCTTTTCTTCCACACTTCTTTAATATAACTACATTCATAAATACATCCCAACAGCGAAAACCACGCAACAAATAAAAAAAAATATTGAATCACTGAACTAAAAAAGGACACAATGAATTACACGGCAACGAAGAAACTCGATGAAGAGTCGGCGAAAAAGATTCAAGAAGGCACTGGCCCTGTTGATGAATGCATCTGTTCCCTTCTATCACCACCCGAAGGAGAGAGAAAGAGCATAGGAGCTTCTATTAAGAAGGCTTTTGCCTCAATCACGCCAGTGATGCCGGGCAAGAAGAGAACAGAAGGGGAAGGTTGGCCAAGCAAGAAGAGAAAAGAAAGGGAAGGGCTGCCAGGCAAAAAGAGAAAGCACGTTGTGGGGACAGGAGGCGTCGACATTCCACTAGTTTTTTCTAAAGGAGAGCAAGGTAATTTTCAAACGTTGTACGGTTTAATCGGGGTTCAGGCCTCATTATTCTAGAAGATGGAACTATGACGTATGAAGCTCTGGCCAAGCTGGAGCGAATCCCGCGCGGGACCGAGGCCAAAATTCGCTCGCGCCCTTTCTGTCAACTGAATTTGGCAGAGTAAGAAAGGAAGATTTTTGTTATATAATATTAAAACAACCTCAATTGTTAAATGAACAAAATCTATGATGTAGTTTAAAATTAGAATTTCGGATTTAAGTCGCATCATATTTTGTACAAAGCCTGAAAATTTCAAAAACGTAAGGAAAAATTTAATTAAATGTACTACTTTAGCTTAGCGCATCCTCCATTAGTATTCAAATAAAACAACAGTACTCAATTTGTAAATATTACAAATTGATTACCAACCTGCTTTGGGTCCGCGTGGTTACATCACATACATAAAATTAAGTAACATTGCACAAAAATAATAGTTAAGGGCACTATTTATGTCCACAGTAGGCTTAGTAGAATTCGCCGGCCGAAACATATTTCTCAAATCCAGATGACTCTCCTCCAAAAAAGGTGTGCGTTACTCCAGCGGAATTTTGTCGCTTTTCAGGATTTCGGCTTGACAGATAATTAGTACCCCGTCTCGTGTAAATGTGCCCGAAATTTAGAATTTGTGCTTCCAGCCGATCCAAAGATATTCACGAAAAACAGATTCCGCTGGAGTAACGTTACGCCAGCGGCATTTTGAATAACTCTGAAACCTCAAGACGCACAAATTTCATTTTTTGGGCACAATTAGGCACAAATTAGATCTATCTAAGTAGCTAGTTTGTATTCAGCTACAACCACTGGTTAAAAAATATGCCGCTGGCGTAACGTCACTCCAGCGGAATCTGTTTTTCGTGAATAGGTAACTTTGGATCGGCTGTAAACACAAATTCTAAATTTCGGGTAGGTACATTTACACGAGACAGGGTACTAATTATCTGTTAAGTCGAAATCCTGAAAAGCGACAACATTCCGCTGGCGTAACGCACACCTAAAAAAGCAGTAGGGCCACCAGTACAGTTCACTAACAAAAACAACCGTCATTCCGACCTCGCCGCCGAGGTCCTCGCGCCCCGCGAAGACCCTGAGTTAACGATGATAACCCTTGCTCGATCCGAACCGCAGCTGTGCCAGTACATTTAAACTCCCCGACTAATAATAATAATGATGATTTGATCCAGTCTGTCCCATCTTGCTGTCCCCCATCAGTGACGCCCTGAGCCGAGGCCCGTACCCCACAGGGGGTGCCCTCAGCGTGCAGTCGCTTAGTTTAAGTAGTTTTACGCTCCTGGCTGGAGGCTTTAAGTTTTCTGAAAGCAACCACAGGATAACTACAGTTAACCGAAAGGTTAAGCAGTCAGGGCCTCTCTAGGGTGCACTGCGAGATGCCATACACAATAAAAAACACAAAAATTATTGCTGGGAAACGACTTTCATTTATGGAGTCCCAATTTGCGGTTTGCGGTAGTGCTCAATATAACGCACGCAAAACATCGTGCTTATGGGTCAATGTAACTGTAGCGTTCAAGGGGGTATTTAAAGTTGTGTTGTATCATTAAAAAAAAATTATTGTAAAAAAAAAACAGTAAAAGTTGGAGTTTTGACCTTGCATATCTCCGTATCTAGAATTTTCCAGTTATGGTCCAGTACAAGAAAATGATTATATTAACAGGAGTACAAGTGACACTCGACTTTGTTAAGTGTCTTTTTACACCCGATATTTTTTCCGAGAGGGCTATGCTCGGAGTTTCCCTACGCGATCGAATCAGAAATGAAGAGATCTGTTGGAGATCCAAGGCAACCGACATAGCCCGAAGAATTGCCAAACTTAAGTGGCAGTGGGCAGGGCACATTGCTCGCAGAACAGATGGCCGATGGGACCGAAAGATTCTGGAGTGGTGACCGCGTACCGGAAGACGTAGAGTGGGAAGGCCTCCCACAAGGTGGACCGATGACCTTGTGAAGGCCGCGGGTATCCGCTGGATGTGGGAATCACAAGACCGGTCGAAGTGGAGGAGCCTGGGGGAGGCCTATGTCCAGCAGTGGACGTCTTTCGGCTGAAATGATGATGATGTTTTCCGATCCATTTGTTTACAATTTCACCAGATAACTGAAACATATTTTAAATCATTTCCAGGGATATACTCTACAAAAGAGGTAGTGAGACGCAAGGGTTCATGCGGTAAATGCGGCTGTGACAAGGAAAAGATCGTTATGAAGCATTCGTTCGCCAACATTCGCATCACTAGCCCTGATGTGTCCAGTATCTGCCCGTGTCCTACCAACTGTTTGTCAGGTAACATAAAATAACATCACGCATGTAAACCCTGAAGGGATAGCCAGGGAAATGTGGGTGTACCTATACGAATAGTACACCCACTTTTTGGAAATTTTAGATTGGATATCGATAAGTAAACATGACTCAACTGACATTTACAGTTGGAGAATTGGCTGTGACGTATATCGATGTATGGGAGAACATGTTTTGCAACGAATAAAATATTAAGTTTGGTTTGGTGCAAATTCATCTCAACCATGGAACCCGTCATTGTAATTGCTTCGACACGCACTTGGCCAGCTTTTTTGAGATTAATGACTAGCGTTCAACGGCGGATCCTTTCGAGCTTTCGAGGGGGACTCACATAGTCGGGGTCAGACTCTAATCAGTGGCGGACTAAGCCTGTTGGGGGGGGGGGAGCCCGACAGGCAGCAAAAAAAAAATTATATCCCCCGTTTTTTCGGTGGTCTCAATTTATTGTGAAAAATTATAAACACTAAAAAAAAATACTAATATAACATTTGTAATAATAATCTTCCTTCGACGATTCTCAAAAGGCTATTTACTAAAGTCAAAAACGTAGGATGGAAGAGCGTGCGAGGCGAGCTCAAAAATTTTTGCACCTCGTCTATACTTGAAATATCAGTTAAAAAAAAAAAAAACATTTTTCTGAACTCGTAACTACACATACTTCTGAGAAACTTCGAGAAATTTAGGAATAATTATAACATATTTAAATAACTTTGTTACAGAGAAAGCCAAGAACGCAATGAACAACATAAAAGTAACAATCGAACGGGTGGCCATAGACCCGGACAGCGAAAACTCAGAGACAAGCCTCCAAAACTACAAACAAGAGAAAATATTGAAAGAACCAAAGATGACTGACAAGAAATCTGTCACTAGCCTTATTAATGCTCAGTATGAGACCGATGAGGATAAGCTCTATGATTGATAAGCCTTAGACCAACAGAGAGTGCTACAAGGAACTTTTGGCGCCTGAAAAAACAAGATGGCAGCGTTGGTAGTTCCCATTTTGTTCTAAAAATATTCTTGTATCGTCATCATCATCATTTCAGCCGAAAGAAGTCCACTGTTGGACATAGGCCTTCTCCAAGGTCTACCTCTTCGAGCGATTCTGTGCTTCTGACATCCAGCGTATTCCTGCGGCCTTCACAAAGTTATCGGTCCACTTTGTGGAAGGCCTTCCAACGCTACATCCTCCAGTACGCGGTCGTCACTCCAGAACCTTTCGGCCCCATCGGCCATCTGTTCTGCGAGCAATGTGCCCTGCCCACTGCCACTTAAGTTTGGCAATTCTTCGGGCTATGAAGGTTACCTTGATTCTCCTGCTGATCTCTTCATTCCTGATTTAATCACGTGGGGAAAGTCCAAGGATATTCCCCTTTATTGAATCGTAGCACAGTCTTTGCACAGTTTAGTACCGCTGATTGCAACCTAACTAACACCCCTAACGTCCCTCGTAACCGTAAGGGCGTGTCCAGACCTGGCGAATGCGCCGCTCGCGAGCCGCTTGCGAACTGTGCGCGTGTTGCTCGCGTGCGGTTACAGCCTAAGTTTGGTGCGCCGCTCTAGTGCAAGTCCGGCAAGGCTCGAGAGGGGCGCTCTTGCAGCACGCGCGCAGCTCGTGCGTACATAGCTTCTTTCGCGTTGAACTAAATATGTGGGCGAGGAAGGCGCACCGTTAGCGGCACGCGCGCACCTCCTATGCCGCTCGAGTACGGCGCATAGCTTGCGCGCGAGCGGCGCGTGGACGGCGTAGGGTCTGCGTACGAACATAAACTGCACGCGCGCAGTTCGCAAGCAGCTCGCGAGCGGCGCATTCGCCAGGTGTGTACACACACTTACATTCTCATGTCATGTAACAATCCTGCCGCAATATTTTTAAGTGAACTTACAAGGAATTTAACCATTTATTTTTTCAAAGTGATATTACTACTTGTCACTTAATTTCAGTAACAGATTACCAATTTTCTGTAACTTAACAAATTAAAAAATGTGAAAATGTACTTTCTCATAGATATTTTCGAAAATATAGTTAATTTATAAAAAAATGCATTTTACTAACACAATTCAGAGTAAGCACAATTTTACCAGTAAGTAATCAAGACATAAAAGGTTTTAAGAAATAAATACATACTTACTACAAAATAATGCCTAGTACCTATAATATCTAAGTTTTACTATAACAAGCTAATAAAAAGGGTGTTAAAAATGAAGCGGTCTGCTTGCTACGAAGGCGTAGCGTAGTATAAAACCGTACCGTGTAGCGGATGGTCCTCTACGAAAGCGTAGCCGAGCTGCAGAGTCATTCCCATACATTTTGGCGCAGCGCTTGGCGTGAACGCTAACAGAAATGTATTTTGTCTCAAGGCCCTGGTAAATGCTACGAAAGCGTAACGGAGCCGGTATTTGCTACGAGAGCGTAGCATAGAAATTGTCTGCTACGAAGACGTAGCGGACGTGATGTTGGCTACGAGATCGTAGCGGAAAAAGACGCATCACACAGAAATATGACGGCACATCGTATGTTGTTATGTTTACGTAGAAAGAAAGCGATATCTATCGCTCGCCATACATTTGTTTATCGCTAACGCTTAGCACTATGTTTATTGGTATTATATATATCGTGAGGAAACCGGCACGTCCAGAACCAAAAAATCGAAGACATGTGACATCTACCAACCTGCACTGGGCCCGCGTGGTGGACTACAGCTTACTCCCACAGCAGTGGGAACATTATAGGCTAATAATGCTTACTTATTTAACACTAGCAGCGCTCCGCGGTTTCACCCGCGTAGTTCCTGTTCCCGTGGAAATACGGGGATAAAATATAGCTATGTCACCCGGGGATAGTGTAGCTTCCCAACAGTAAAATAATTTTTCAAATCTGCTCAGTAGTTTCGGAGCCTATTCAATGCAAATAAACAAATCTTTCCTCTTTATATTATTAGTAGATTATTATTATAAATCACTCCTAGAATCCCTGAACAGTTAGACAGAGGTCTTACGTGTTACTCATGTATTACTCCAACATTTTATTGGTTAGGCTTAAATCCCATGTAATAATTAAGGGTCGAGTCTATTGCCTTCAAATGGACAGAAATGCAGACCCCGGGCTGCTACTAAGAAAACCCAGATCGAAAATCGAAAACCAAAATATTTTATTTTACACCTGCATGGGCACTTATGAAACGTCAGAAGCTAGGTGCACGGTTCCAAATTGTCGCTTCCTATGGAGAAGAGCCGGCAAGAAACTTCACGGTTAGAATTCTAAAAATAATTGGCTTTTACAATGTTTTCAAATTACAGTGATAATAGGTATGGGAGGGCAGTGCAGGCCTGTCAATTAGTACCTACCAGGTACTTAGAGTAACGAAAATACAGAATAGAAAATCGTCAACAAATCTACAGTCTGTAAGGCCTACAACGTTCTCTCATTCACAAAATGTAAGAAAATCCACATAAATAAAATGAACCTATTTAAACCAAGTAACATGATTTCCATGACAATCACTAATGAATAGTCGATATTAAAATTGATGTATAATATCAAATAATGACGAGAATATGTCAGACATTGTAAAAAATAAAAAGAATAAAAATCAACACTGTAATTTGGGAGCAGTTAATAGACTTTCACATAGTTATGCTGTTAATGAGGAACCCTCCAGGGGTGCGGGTTATTCAAAAGAGATACAGCCGCCCCTGGCACACAGGCTACTGAGTGGGTTTTAGTCAGTAAAAGTGTGACACGCCCTCTTGCTCCACCCAGAGCGGGAGAAGTTATTTGATGACCAACCCAAAAAAAAAATTGAAAGCCTGAGATGAAAAAACAATTTTGCCCGACCCGGGAATCAAACCTAGGACCTCATGCTCAGCAGTAGTGCTAGCGACCACAAGAACTTTAGTGCTTATACTTATTACGTAGCTAAAGTATTAAAAATCCTATATTTTCTTTTCTTATAAGCAAAGAAATCTATTAAGAATAACTAGAAAACACTGCGGTTTCTGCACACGAAGTTTTTAATCAACTGGGAAGAAATAAAAATGTGATATTATAACCTTTATTCCGTGTGGTGCCGGGCGTAAAGTATAGCACCATCCCATTTCTTCCCGTGGGTGTCGTAGAAGGCGACTAAGGGAATGGGCAGCAGCGTTCTCTATGCATTTTACAACCACTGCAATCGCCAACCCGCCTGCCAAGCGTTGTGATTATGGCAAAACCCTGGGGGAGGCTTGTGTCCAGCAGTGGACGTCTTCCGGCTGAAATGATGATCCGGTATAAGATCTCCGTGGCCGCGAGGTTCTCCGCGTTTCAATGGCGCGGCCTTGTTCAAACCCAGATAACTATTTAACCATAACTTATGACAAATTTATGGTTTCGGGAATCAACTTTAACAAATTTTTACAAAATCTTGGCAGATGTTTTTTTTATTTCACCGTAGCCGAGCCATTGAAACGGATACAATTTTAAGAACGTTCACAGCCTGTTCTCAGTCTCAGTTTGTCAAAAATACCTCGAGTTTCAATACATTTTTGACATTTGATTGTCGCCGAGGTGAGACTGCAAAGGGATAGAATCTGGCGCGGTCCGAGAGGGGGGTCCTGGGGTCCTGACCTCCCGCCCCCAAAAGCCGTAAATGTTCTTCTTAAAATAGCATTTTTTTCGAAAATACTACAAGTTTTCTTATTAATATGTAGTTTTTGTCTGTGACCCCACCTCCCTCAATCTTTGGCTGCGCCCGCGCCTGGATAGAATAGCACATCAGGAAGTGACGGCATCTACAACGCCACATGCGAACTACGCATCGATGATCTGACGTCACAAATCCTACATCGCGCAATCAGAGTTTACCGCGCGACACGTATATATACAACATCCCGACATCAACTGTCGGTCAGTTGCCCACCAGACACAACACCCGTCTGGTAGGAGGATCATCCCTTTTCGATAGAGGATGAGTGAACTTTACACCCTTTTCCTCATACCTAGGATACCATCTATCACCTTGTAAATTTTTTGTTCCGGGATAATTGGGATGATTTCAGACATGCACGTGAGCGAAGCCGTAGGCAAAACCCATCAACTATGAAACAACATGAAAATAATCTTCAAAGCGCTGGCAATATTTTATTCCGTCTCCAGATACATGCTTGGATAGAAAATTTAAATAAACACTTCAATGTTTTCCATTTCAATGCAATTCTAGATAACCTGAGATGTATGTACGCTACAAGTTTATATTTGAATCGGAGACCTACACAAGATGACATAGAGGGGAAGCAAACAGGTTCGACACGACTGTAGTCGGGCAATTTCTATGAGAACTTCATGGAAATTGTTCTACATAAGTCGCGTGACTCCTTTCTCAGACAAGACAACTCAAAATGTGGAGAACTGGAGACAAAAGAACGACAGTAAATCTAAACACTAATGCATAATAATATTTTGGATCTGTCAGCTTTAGGGTACGGAACCCTACAAAAAGACGAACAAATGGTGTTGTATATCTGTGACATAGGAACCCAACTGCTACTAGCTACTTATCTACCAGCCACTTCTAAGAGAAAACTCAATTCTCCTTCAATAACAGAAATAAAGGAAACGCAATTCCCTCTGAAACATGAGACGACTTTTCAAACTCTGTAAAATATTAAATTTTGTTTATTTGTTTATTATATTTTTTAAGGCTTCGCCGAGTTCTGGCTACCCCTCTTCAGATTACAGTTTGAAGATCAAAGTATGGCTTGAGGCGCCTACAAGATATTCATAAAGTTTTTCTTTAAATAAAATGTGCTAAGATATCTTGATATTTCTGTCACCGTAAGGTTGTGAACACCTTTCGTTTATAATTTATCTCGCGAAAATTGTAAAATGTCGACAAATTGTCAACTGCACCATACTGCTTACCGACCGAATAGATTAGGTTAGGTTAGGTTAGAACTGCGACTAACCGCGCGCGAGCCGACCGAGCGAAGCGGGCGGTGCCGCGGCAGCGGCCGGGGCGAGCGGTACTTCCAAGTTAGTGGCAATTACTAGACTATTTATAATAGCGCAAGATACTATGCGTCTTGATACCACTTCACAATTATAAGTTATCGAAAAATAGTGCGTTAAATTGTAAATGGTTGTGCAGTTCACAATTTATCGACAGTTTTTAATCTCACGAGATACTACATGAGATTGTCAGCAACACCAAGGCGTTGCTGGCCTTTCTCGAGGAGCTGGGGTGGATCGAATTACCGATTCTCCCACCCGTACGCAAAATACGCGCTTTGACGTGGAGTTGCGGACAACAGCCCGTTTTACCTATTACCCTATCTCACGAGATAGATTAATAAACTAACGGTGTTCAGAATCTTACGGTGTCATTTCCATGCTTGGCATTTTAGAACACGCTTTGAAACTATCGCGGCAGGAATTAAAGGTGCAATGGATTTGGAACTCTCGGTGTTGGACCGAATATTGAGAATCCAAGAGAGTGGCATCCCAGTGCGTAGAAAAACACAATGTTCGATTTTCAACTGTCAGCGTTCAGCAGTGTGTTGAAGTCACAATGCGAGAAAAAATCTCACCGCGATAGTTTTGTGGCGACACGTCAAAATATCGAGATTTCTTTGATATTATCATCTGCCTAGCCTTTTCCCAGCTATGTTTGGGTCGGCTCCCAGTCTAACCGGATGCAGCTGAATACCAGTATTTTACATGGAGCGACTGCCTATCTGACCTCCACAAACCAGTTACTGGGTAATACGATACCCCTTGGTAAGTCTGGTTGAATGTCAAAGATCCACGAATGACAGCCGGGAGCAACGGCATAACGTGCTATCCGAGGCACGGAGGGGTCTTGAAATGTATAGATGGTCACCCATCCACAGATCAGCCGCGGCAAGTGTAACTTAACCTGATAGATCGACCCGTGTGGCAAGCTACTGGATCATTTCTAATACAATAATGACAATTCTACTTAGATTTTGTAACAAAATGGTTATTTCAAAGGGAACTCTTGAACAAACAAACCGATTAAAAGTAGCAAGTTACAGAGATAGCAGTTTAATCCGTGAACTAACGCACTAACGCTTTGACTTTCTTAGTTTGTGTTTAGCTACTTATCTTTATTTTGAAACTATCTTAGAAGAATAGCAGTTTGCTCAACTGCATCCGAATCCGAGAATGGCGAGTCAGATACAGATCAATTAGAGCGTCGCGCATTCATTGTTGATAGCGGTCCCCGTGCGGTGCCGGACGTAAAAGAATAGCACCATCCCATTTCTTCCCGTAGGTGTCGTATAAGGCGACTAAGGGACTTACTAGAGAATGGGCAGCAGCGTTCTCTATTCATTTTACCACCATACTGCGATCGCCAACCCGCCTACCAAGCGTGGCGATTATGGCGAAACCCCCCTTTTGGGGGGAGGTTTATGTCCAGCAGTGGACGTCTTTCGACGTTTGTCGATATGTAGGATGTGACAGCAGTCAGTGTGCCGATAGTCGTGACGACCAATGGCATATAATATAGCCAAAAGCCTCGACCAACGTCTGAGGAGACTCTAGTTATGAAGCGGTAGTTCTGGACACGGCGCATATCGCTAGGAACGTCCTCACTCAGGAGCCCTGACCACCGGTAACTTGGACCCTGTTCCCGATACCGGTGAGCTACAAGCACTAGGAAACTCGCCTTTCAAAATTCAAATGTATTTATTTTGGGACAACAAGATCCAAAGGTTAGTTTACAAAAAAGAAAAAAACTTAGAAAAACTATTGTTAGTACCTACCTACCTAAATAAAATTACACACAGTTCTACATACAGATTCCCCTGCGCTGAGACACCCACCACGTCATGATAACCAATAGGGAGATGCCTCCCTAAAAGATCACCAGACGAACGAAATGCCTCAACACAGGGGCACGTACATCTTCAGTTATAGTTTGCCTTTGCTGCTACGATATGGCTAAAGGAATTGTCCGTGTCAAATTGTTACTCCCGTAACAATTTTTCGACTCTTTCTGGTTCTGACAATGGGTTATGTACCCAACATCATATGAACCTAGCCGTCTTTAAAAATATAGCACCGATAAGTTCTGTTAGTTGTCTTTGCGAATCATCATCATTATCTGTCTTTCCTCAACTATGTTGGAGTCGACCTCCAGTCTAACCGGATGCAGCTGAACACACACGGAGCGTCTGCTTATCGGGCCTCAACAACCCAGTTGCTGGGTAACACGATACCTCTTGGCAAGACTGGTTGTCGAAATTCCGAGTTTCAGTCTACCAGGAATGACTGTCAAAGAATGACAGCCGGGACCAACGGCTTAACGTGCTTTCCGAGGCACGGAGGGGTCTCTCGGTACGTAATCATTTATTATCACTTTATACTATTAACTGACTTCTAAAAAAGAAGGAGGTTATATGTTCCACTGTATGTATTTTTTGGAACGAAGTTCCTTATCGCGCGTTGTGAAAGGGGGCTAGACGGAAAAAAATCATACGAAAAGTTGTAACGACACTTTTTGCTATAGTAAGCTATTGTAAGCCTTGCGGCGTGCGCATGTTTCTCTGTCTGTCTCTCTTATAGAAAGCAATAACGATGGTGACGATGGTGACGATGATGACGATGGTGACGATGGTGACGATGGTGACGACGATGACGATGGTGATGATGGTGACGCTGGTGACGATGGTGACGATGATGACGATGATGATGATGGGCTTTAAAACCCTGAAAACGCGAAGTTCCTTATCGCGCGTTGCGAAAGGGGGCTAGACGGAAAAAATTAAGACCAAAAAGGAACTTCGTTCCATCCGGGTGTCCCTTGACACCTCTCAAGTTTTTTTTATAATGTATTTTCCCCGATTTCTCCCTCATTTGTGGACCGATTTTCAAAATTCTTTTTTTATTCGAAAGAGTATACTCCTGAGGTGGTCCCATTGGCACCAAATCAGGATCTGATGATGGAATCCCAGGGCAACCCTGAAAATTTGTAGGTATTAACAATGTTTTTCATATGTTTTCTAAGGCAATTGAGACATTTGCGTATGGTCATCATCATCTCATGACGCTGAGCTAACGAAGGAAGGTACAACTCTTAAACGGTTAGGAGTAAGCTGGAGGTTCGGGCATAACTCCGTCATATATAGACCGATTTGCAATTTTTTTTAGAAAGGGATTTATTCCGAAATGGTACCATTTAAATTTCATATAGATCTGATTATGCGTTTCGGTGACAGACAACGGAACTCTTCGAAAAAAGACAGCAAATTAACCGCGATTGCTGCTATCGCATTTATATGCATTATTTTGACCCCAAGGATGATGACATTTCGAATTGCTGTGAGGTAAGTAGGTACCATAACTAAAAAGTGAAAAATAAAAATCTTTTCATTACGGATGTATAGGCTCAGGTGAAAGTAAAGCAAGTGGACTGTATTTAAAGTTTATTAGGTGGTTCACAACTATAGCAGAGGGTATGTCCGAGCGCGGTCGTGTCGAACATTGCAATGCTGCGAAGCTGTCGCGTCCCAGTCCCCGCGCCGTGCCGCGCCGCTTGTCGACGACTTCGTAGTGTGTTCGTTGGATTTGTATGTATGTGTGTAAACAACGGACTCTTTTTACGTCACGTGTTTCTACATCGTGCTCACATGTATTATTCAACATGATTGCAATTTTTACAGGATAAGTTTTAAACCAGTGCGCAAACTGCAACCATGAATTCAGCATATCATTCTAGACTCCCCAGCGCAGCTGTTTCATAGAAAAGTGCAATACCTACGTCCAAATGTATGGAACAGCTGATTTGTTTTTGTATAACCGACGATATATTTCTGCGCTGGGGGTCTAGAATGATATGCTGAATTGATGGTTACAGTTTGCGCACTGGTTAAAAACTTATCCTGTATTTATGTGAGTTTCTTGCCCGTTCGGCTCCATAGGAACATACTACACTTTGGAATGGGCTACTAGCTTCATTTATCCGACTGACCGACTCCCTATTAACTCAAAAGTGTCTTAATAACTAATTACATATTTACCCTTAAGGTACGCTATATTAACTCAAGTTAGTAGGTACAAGTGTACGATAATGATGTGAAAGAGCGGAGCCTTCTAATACAGGCATTGTTGCTTCAAAGAAGGCTCCAAACACGTTTAAATGTTTTGTAATTTTCTATTTGTCAGAATAAACTAATTTGTATTTTTGTATTTGTATAACTGATGTAATTTAAATAAATGTTTTGATTTCAATGGATATTCATGAATCCATGACCGCGACAAGCGTTACTTAACCTTGATCGATCTTCTCTGTATGCATATGATAACATAATAAATAGCACAGACAACTCATCAGTCTTCGAACACACTATTAATTTTACGTTTCATTTGTCCGTTATTGTGTTTTATCGAATTTGACGAGAAATAAGTTAATCTGATTTATCAAACTGTCTAGTGATTTTGATAGGTGACCTTCACGACGATGATTGCTACGGGTAAGTAGCTACACTGATGGAAAACAGGGGCCAATACGGAGTATGGTCATGCCCGTAGCTACGGCCGAAACTACGGATTTCGGGCTTTGAGAGCAGGCACACAGTAGCCGTTGGTCCGGGCTGTCGTCGTGGATCTTTGACAGTCGTTACGAGTCGTCAGAAACCCGAAAGTCTGACAACCAGTCTTACCAACGAGTACGTGTTACCCAGTAACTGGGTTGTGGAGGACAGATAGGCAGTCGCTGCATGTAAAATATTAGTATTCAGCTGCACATGCCGATGCCGGACGCCAACATAGTTGGGAAAAGGCTAGTTTTGTGATCGGTTGATGGCAATATACTCCCCTCCTTATTACATGAGAAATGAAGGGATACATAGGAACTGTATTCAACAATTTTGTTTCTAGATGCTCTTAAAACGGTGAAAGAAAACATCTTGAGGAAACTGGCACGTCGTAGAACCAAAAATTCGAAGACGTGTGACATGTACCAATCCGCCCTGGCTCCACGTTGTAGATTACAGCCCACTCCCTTTCGAAGAGACCTGTGTCCCAGTAGTGGAAAATACGGGCGTGACGTTGATATGTTATTTCGCCCACAAGGCTTGTTTTACGATCTTTATGATAAGTAGCCTAACTGCACTTGATTATCATTATTCCTGCTATTGATATTACTAGAGTATGTACAAAAATAGCAGTTTGGTGGAAGTGGGAAATGCTGCGTTATAACAACGGGTGGTCGAAGTAGGACGAATAAAGACATGGAGTTGGACCAGACTAAAAGTATTTTAGAAAAAAGAATAGTTATTTCTAAAAATTAAGGACTCTTATTCTACGTTGTGTTAGGAAAAGAATTGTAGTAATTATTTTAAAAGTAAAGTTTGGTAATCAATTATTAAATTTGGTTTTAGAAGAAATGTTTTTTTTTTTGGTAAAAAAATTATCAAAATATTTTTTATTTAAGTTGTTACAAAAAGCATGAGAACCGAACCGGTTGCAGCTGAATAACAGTTTTATTTACATAGCGCGACTGCCTAACCTGCCCTTTACAACCCAGTTACTGGGTGATACGATATCCTTGCTTGTCAGACTTTTTGGCTTCTCACTACGTCCGTCAAAGATCTAGATCCAAATGACAGCCGGTACAACGGCTAAACATACTTTCCGAGCGAAGAAAAACAAAACTGTAAGTAAAAAATGTGTTGTTAACACTTATTCTCTGCGGTAGTGGAGTAAATATATAAATATCTATAGAATTGTATCTGTAAACGAAGCATTCCTCAAAAACATCAGTTTTTAAACAATCATGCAGTTCTTGTGTGTATTTATAACGTTAAATACAACTTAAAACACTATTGTTTTTATAATTTCCTTGGAAATCATGTAAAATAAGAATAGGTCATTGTTTCGTGAATAAGGTTGTTTGAGTCGCGACCTCCTTGTGAGATATGCTCAAGACTCTTCCCCATACTAGGACTAGGAAATTTAAAATGAAATTGAATTTATCAGGAAATACACTCACACACGAGACTAATTCGTGGAATTCAATTTTGCGGTAAGTAGAGATACACGTGATTAAACCGTTGAATAATAACAATAATAATAAACCATTTATTTTCAGGTTACAAAGACCCATAGATTAACCTTAACCTAAATAGACCTACATTGGGCACGCCACAATTGCGGCTGTAAAAACCCTCTTTGAGGAGTGGATTGAGACCTCACCTTCCACTTGACGCAGGTCCTTACCGGACATGACTGTTTCGGGAGGTTCCTGTTTCGCATATGGCGGGAGAAAACGCCCGGGGGTTTCCACTGCGTAAACCGCCCTGAGCCCACGGTGCAGCATACGAAGGTCTGAATGATACAATCACAATTCATGATGTTATTGAAGATGCCAAACTCGTTTTCAAATTCCAAGCCGAAGCAGTTTTTTTTACTAAATTTACATGTATATTTTTGTAACTAAGGAAATAATAACAAATTTTATTTCAATTGAACTGTCATAAACTGATGATATGTCTTTATAAAAGTAAAAAAATTACAAAAAGATTTTTTTTCAGAAAAATATTATTTTTATATTTTTACTGGAGACATCGACTCCATTGCCGCCCTTGTTCCCGCCCGCCCCTACAGTCCAGCCGTATATAAGCCTTGGTTCTCGCCCTACACTGCACTCAGTAGCCACTCGTCTTCAGGTGAGTCCAGAACCCATTACTACCCATAACGACCCATAGCCTTTATGGAAAATATTTAATATTTAATTAAAAATATGTTCTTAGAAAAAGAAAACATTAATTCTTTTGATTAAATTATGTTGTGTGCGGTGCAGTTGGCTTAACAAATATTTTTTATCATATTTGTTGAAGAGTACATATTTTTAATTAAAAATAGTTTTTAGAGACTGAAAATATTTGTTCTCTTTATCAAAATATGTTGCGTAGTTGTTGTCTTTTAACGTTTTTATTTAGTAGATTTACAAATAATAATTTCCCGGGAATGGGAAATTTAAAATTAATGTAGTTTAAAACAAACTTATCGAGTTGTACTTGTTTTTTGAAGTTTTTTATAAGTTAAATAATATATAAAAGTATAAAAATTGTTTTTCATCAAATAAAATCAAATGTAATGTCAACTACACCTCCTTAGGATGACGTCAAAGCAAAAAGCGCAAAAATATCTGTTTTTAATTACGAGTATTTTTTTCCAATTCAACGTTTTTACGGTTTAATTATTTATAATCTGACTGGCTTTAAAGTATCTTAAAAAAGGTTTGAAACCTGCACCTGCATGCTAATTGCGTGCCTAATGACTATCGTTCAGGGAAATTACTTGATGTACCCGGATACAAAGCATTCTACGTGTTAATCCCAGACATTAAATGCGTGCCATTTATCTAAATCCGTTTAGTCTTTTGTAACAAACATCTTTATTATCTTTCGGATTAAAAACTCTCGCCAAGGCTTTTTAAAATAAACCAACTGGTTAAACTGAAAATAATAATCTATATATATAGATAAATAAAATTTGAGTGTCTGTTTGTAATAATATTAAAATAACCGCTTTTTACTAAATGCATATGGATGTACGAGTGTATTCCGGTAATACTACACAACAAAATATTTTTTTTAACAATTTTTGTTTGTCTGTCTGTTTGTTTCGGCTAATCTCTGAAACGGATGGACCGATTTTGACGGGACTTTCACTGACAGATAGCTGATGTAATAAGGAGTAACTTCAGTTACTTTTATTTTAGAAATTTGTTAAATTCCACACGGATGAAGTCATGGGCACAGCTAGTCCTTACTAATATTATAAAAGCGAAAGTTTGTATGTATGGATGTTTGTGACTCTTTTACGCAAAAACTACTGAATGGATTTGGATGAAATTTCATGAAATTCTCGAGAATTTTATGAAATTGTTGCATTTCATGAAATTCTAGTCTTCTTCTGGTTCTTATATTACAGAAGAAGACGGTCGATGTCAGGGTGATGGAGCCCCACTGCGTGGGGCGCCTATTTCTTCTGTAGGGTTTAAAGGAAACCGTGAAACAACCGTGTCCGGTGAGGACCTGCGTCAGGCGGAAGGTGAGGACGCCATGCCGCCTCTCAAACCACTCCTCAAAGAGGGGACTTACCGCCGCAATCGTGGCGTGCCCAGCACTGGGTTGCGCCAATCGCTCTCTCCATGTCACCATGAGATCCCGCCGGAGCTCAGTCCGCTGTGCCGCGATTTCCTGCGGCAGCGGAGTTACGCCCCGGCGTTTGGCCTCCTCGCGCCACTCCCATATTTGCGCGAGGACCTTTGCCTCCAGATCCTATGGCGGTAATCCGGCAAGGAGGCCCACCGCCTCGCCGGAGATCGTACGGTATCCTCGGATCATCCGTATGGCCATGACATGGCGGGACGCCCTCAACCTGCGAGCTGGTTGGCGCCTCAATGTAGGCGCCCACACCGGCGCCCCGTATAGGGCCATGGACCGCACGATCCCCGCGTAGAGCCTCCGGCAGGAGGCGTTTGGCCCCCTGTAGGGTTTAAAGGAACTTAACCAAACCGAACCGCAGGGTGCCCCTGATGTCGACCGTCATCTCGAGAAAAAATTCTCGAGCATTTCATGAAGTGAGCAAATCTACGATATGGCCACGTCATTACACTTTCTGTTACACGTTGTTTAGAAGACTAGCTTTTGCCAGCGGCTTCGCCAGCGCGGTACTTTCATCCCCTATTTAACTCCCTTAGGGGTTGAATTTCGAAAAATCCTTCCTTATTCCTTGTCTACATTATAAAGGGAACCTCTGTGCAAAATTTCAGCTTTCTAGGTCCAAGGGTTTGGGCTGGGCGTTGATGAGTCAGTCAGTCAGTCAGGACTTCTCTTTTTATTTATATAGATATGTAATAATTACGAAAACGAAATACTCAAAAACATGTGACACCAAGCCACGCTTAGTGGACTATGGCCTGCTCTTACAGAAAGTAGGCCTGTGTCCCAACTGTGGGAACGTTAGAGGCTGATTTTATAACTAACAACTAAGGTACTTAAATCGTTTAAAAGCGATAGTTCAATGCCCTCTCCACCGCGTTGCAGTAAATGAAAAACTATCAATTAGTGAAAGTTGGTCTTGTCTCCAAGATAAAGTGTTTTTAAACGTATTTCATGCAAATTTTCTTTCTCTTTCACTGAATTGACAATCTTGTTGTATTTCCCAACGTGTTGCGTTGTTTGCTTAGGTACTTCATACTTTTGTAGTGAATTTACACATTCATAAACTCATGGCTTCTTCACATGGCATAGGCATTACAGAACGCTACAATCCTTATAGAGTATTTTCCTTCGTTTCCTTCATGCAAATATCAAAGTGAATTTCGTCACTAGTTCTAAATAACCTGAACTAAAAAATATCAAAAAACCCGACTACCTAAAAAGTGAACTTTAATTTAAAAAAGATGGAAACAAGAAACTTGTAAAAGGATGACTACTAGACTGAATACTATAAGCAAACTCATGCAGTTGAGGCATCTTCTTAAATTTAACAATAACACCCTTTATTGGCTCCGATTTCTTGAGTTTTTTTTTTTACAAAATTTGGTTCCAAAAATCGGCCATTTTAATTTTTTTTTCAGTGTACCCAGTGTCACTTTAACAATTAAGACAAATCTAACGGCACCTCTCAAGCTGAAATCGATCAAGCCTTTTTAGCTACAGAGGGTGCCAAAGTAATATACATACACTCGAAAAACATAACCCTCCTTCTGACGCAGTTGGGTATCAGGTAATAAAAATTATATTCAGCTATAGTATTTTGAACTTCATTCAGAACACGGTAAAGTTCAAAATACAAAAGTGACAACTCCGGTTTTTAAACAGTTTTTGCATTTAGAACATTGTCGGAGTGAAATTCGAATTAAACCTCGTTTTGATCCTTTTAACTCTGGGTTATGGGGATAACTTGAATGTTGAAGTACTATCGAAGAATGCTTCTTAAAAAGTAGTAAATACTGACAATTCGCCTGCTACGATACCCCTCGTAGCTGCTACGAACGGCGTAGCTGATGTCTACGTGGATGCTACGGCGTAGCCACTTGAAGACGTAAAGTTTTTTTTCTATTTTGACAATAAGTCACACAATTTTGAATACATTCTGGGGCAGTTGGTTAAAAACCAATACATTTGGCGTGAAAAAATAACCCACTGCTGGGAAAATGCAACTTCTCATACACAGTTTCAGTGGTTTAGGTGTGAAAAGGTATTATGAAGACGGTCTTTACTTTGTGTAAATTATTTCATCACCACTGCTCTCAAAACGGTGAAGGAAAACATCGTGAGGAAACCGGCATGTCCTAGAACCAAAAATTCGAAGACATGTGACATCTACCAACCCGCACTGGGCCCGCGTGGTGGATTACGGCCCAATCCCCCGAGGAGGCCTGTGTCCCAGCAGTGGGAACATTATAGGCTGATGATGATGATGATGATGATGATGATGATGATGATGATGATGAAACATAATCGTTGAATCCGACTCGGCTGGACAGCGTTTGGGAAGCTACGTAATATCTTCTCGTCACACATCCCACAGTGTCTCAAGACACGAAAGCCGAAAGTCTTTGACCAGTGCGTGTTGCCAGTGATGACCTATGGCACTGAAACGTTGCTCACAACGGGGCTGGGCTTCATAAGAAGGCTAAAAGTGACCCAAAGGGCAATGGAGAAGGCTATGTTTGGAGTTTCCCTGCGTGATTGAATCAGAAATGAAGAGATCCGTAGGAGAACCAAGGTAACCGACATAGCCCGAAGAATTGCCAAACTTAAGTGGCAGTGGGCAGGGCACATTGCTCGCAGAACAGATGGCCGATGGGGCCGAAAGGTTCTGGGGTGGTGACCGCGTACTGGAAGACGTAGCGTTGGAAGGCCTCCCATAAGATGGGCCGAAGACCTGGTGAAGGCCGCAGGAATCCACTGAATGCGAGAAGCACAAAACCCGTTGAAATGGCGGTGCTTGGGGTTTCCCAAGCACCGCCATGTCCAGCAGTGGTCGTCTTTAGGCTGAAATGATGAAATGAAACTGGCGAAATGTAGTTGTACTATAGGTATAACTCTGCCTAACCTTTCAGGGGAAACAAGGCGTGATATTGTGTTAATATTTAACTAATCATAACTACTACGGATTAATAGTGAGGGACTTTTACCCCTCTCTTCCTCTCTTTTCCGCCTCGATTTTTGTCACTGCCGATTCACTGCAATTTACACGTCCACTCGTATCGAAGGTTGGTAATTATACTTTTCAGCACCGAATTATTGTTGGCGTGACCACCCACCACTGCGCCGATAGAGTTAGCAGACTGGTTATAAATGATATTTGATGAAATAACAAAAGATCAAGACTATAAACTGTGAAAACTATTTATTTTTTTAACTTAATTAGCAATGACATTGTATTAGAAAACTATCAGTTGTAGAAGAAGGTACCTATACAAATTATCACGCAGGTACGAGTATGAACGTTTTGCTAATACATTGTACTAGGCGCTGTACATGTCTGCGTTTCTCCCAACATTCTCTCCTAAACGCAGACCCATCGCTCTGCTGAAAGCTTCATGTTTTGGTCTATGCAGTCCTTTGGTCAAAATATCCGCAGTCATGTCTTGACTCCTTTGGTATTTTACTAGAACTTGTTTGGCAGCAATCCTCTCTCTGATAAAGTGATAACGAACATCGATGTGTTTGCTGCGTTGATGAAAACTTTCATTTTCTGAAATGCGAATGGCACTTTGATTATCACAGTAAACAACAATAGGAATAGCTGATGATTGAGACCAAAAGTCTTCATCTAATTGTTTCAGCCAAATCGCTTCTTGCATGGCAGTGGCCAGAGACATGTATTCAGCCTCCGTACTTGACAGGGCTATAGTTAGTTGTTTTTTAGAGCACCAACTTATTGCAGCACCCTGAAGAATAAAAACATATCCAGTGCAGGATCTACGGTCTTCAGAATGACTAGCCCAATCAGCATCACAATAGCCTGTAATGTTGCCTTCTGAGTTTCCATCATATGTCAATTTATAATCAATGGTGGCTTTTAAATATCGTAAGACTCTCTTCAGTGTAGTCCAATGCTCTGCAGTGGGTTGCCCATTGTACCGACTTAATGAATTTACAATATATGTTATGTCAGGTCTTGTCCCTTGTGACAAATATAATAAGCACCCAATAGCTTCTTGATAAGGTATGTTTCTCAATATTTTTTCCTCACTTTCGGCTCTCTTTAATTGAATGTTTGGATCACATGGAGTCCAGACTGGCTTGCAATCGTCCATACCAAAATGAGTAAGTATTTTTTTAATATATATAGATTGATCCAGTGATATTTTATTTTGATCTTCTTGTGTTATTCTGAATCCAATACATTGTTTTGCTTTTCCCATGTCTTTCATATTAAAGTTATCTTTGAGTTTTTTTTTTGTTTCTTCGCCAGTTTCAGAACGATTATAAAATAAAAGTAGATCGTCGACATAAACAGAGATAAATAAAATATCATTTTTGCTTAATATACGATAGTAAATGCAAGGATCAAGTTTTGATCGTTTCATGCCAATTTCTAACAAAACAGAGTTCAGCTTTTTGTTCCACTGTCTACTGGCTTGCTTAAGACCATAAATAGCTTTATTTAAATGGCATACTTTCTCTCCTCGATCAAAAGTGGGTGGTTGAGACATGTAAATATCTTCATCAACATCCCCTTGCAGAAATGCTGTAATGGCATCCATTTGATGAATTTCTAGATTATATTTTGCAGCCATACCTATAAGATATCTAATCGACGTGTATCGTACAACAGGTGCGTATATCTCATTGTAATCTATACCTTTTTTCTGCTTGTAACCCTTAATTACAAGTCTAGCCTTATAACGGGTGAATTTTCCGGTGTGATCAAATTTTCGTTTAAAAACCCATTTGCATGGAATAGCCTTCTTCCCACCAGGTAAATCTACTAAAGACCAAGTATTATTGTGAATGAGGGACTCATACTCTTCTTTCATTGCCTGTTTCCATTCTTCAGATTCATTACTTTGAAGAGCTTCTTCTAAACTCTGGGGATCATTGTTGAGAAGGCTTGATGTAGACTCACCATTCATGCAAATATATAAAGATGAACTTTCAATATTTGTTTGCAACTTTCTTTGCCGACGGGTTTTAATACCTGTTTCATTTGCAGGCGACATGTCAACACTCTGACTTGGTAAGTATGTAACATCTAGTGGATCTTCATAATCTGTATTACTTGAAGTATCTGTGATACTATTACTCAGATTGTTAGAAAAAAACTGCTCTTCCTCATCTGTATTTTCATCATCTTGTGTAATTAATCCAGATTTTTGTTCATTCAATGGTAAGTATATTTGTGTTAATTTTTGTTCTTTATTATTATTCTTTTCATTTTTATTTTTATCTTTTAATTGTTGTATTTTATCTACTTCTTGATTAATATTATTTATTTTTGTTTCAGGTGCTGAAAAAGAAGTTGATTCTACTATTTTACTTTTAATGTTTTCTTCCAGAAAATGAACATCCCGACTGATCACTGCTTTATTAGTTTTCGGGTCTATAAATCGGTAGCCTTTTGTGCATTCACTGTACCCAACAAAGATTAGCTGACGAGATTTCACATCTAATTTTTGGCGTTTTTCTTTGGGTATATGCACCATAGCAGGACAACCAAATATTCTCATATTGCTTAAGTCTGGCTTTTGTCCGGTCCATACTTCATGAGGTGTAATATCTGATAAAGCATGTGTGGGCGAGCGGTTTATTATATATGCAGCAGTTGTTACAGCTTCAGCCCAATAATTCTTTGATAAATCAGCATTAAGCATCATGCATTTTGCTCGTTCAACCAATGTTCGGTTCATTCTTTCGCTCAGACCGTTCTGCTGTGGCGTGTATGGATTGGAAGTCTGATGTAATATTCCATTTTTCTTTAAATAATTAGTAAAGTTTTTATTAGTATACTCCAATCCATTATCGCTGCGTAAAATTTTAATCTTTTTATTTAACTCATTTTCTACTCGGTTTTTGTATTCAATAAATTTTTCAAACACTTCCGTTTTGCTTTTAATTATGTATACATAGACTTTTCTTGAGAAATCATCAATAAAAGTTGTAAAATATCTGGCACCGCCAATCGAAGCAACTTGTATCGGGCCACATACATCTGTGTGGACTAGCTCTAGCAAACCGTTTGCCCTGGAGCCATTGCTTGGAAATGATTGCCTTGTTTGCTTACCCTCTAGGCAGCTTATACATACATACTTTTCTTTCTGTGATGATAGTTGTACACCAGTTGTGCAGTTAGGTAACTTGTAAACATCATTATTATTTAGATGGCCCAAACGTTGATGCCATAGATGTGTACTTGACTCTGCTTTTGCTGACATGGCGAATATTTTACTGTAATTTATGTTCAGTCTATATGTATCATTTATTAGATTTGCTGTGGCTACTTTTTGATTATTTGAATTATATACTGAGCAGCCAGTTTTATCAAATTCCACTGTACAACCAGATTTTATTATTTTACTAACTGATAATAAATTTGTAGACAACTTTGGCACATATAAAACATCTTTTACTAATATTTCACTGCTGCTGCCATCTTTATTTGGTATGTGCAGTATCACATCACCACAGTTTTCGACATGCAAGGTTTTATTGTCTGCAATTTTGATTGTGGATATTGGTGGTATTGTTTTATTCTTTAATAAATCTTTATGCATAGTCATATGCATCGAAGCACCTGAATCTACATACCAGTTTATATAATCATTCAGTTGCATGGCCGAGAAAGTTGCTACAAAACCTTTATTATTTTCTGTACTCTGTGATTTATTTTTCAGAAACCAACAATTTTTACCAAGGTGTCCATATTTGTTACAATTAAAACATCTTGGACCTTTTGATTTTGACTGATGCTGAGTGTTTTTGAACTTAGCTTGAGTATTTTTATTACTTGTGTAGAGAGCTGAATTACTTGGTGTAGATTTTATTTCTTGCAAAAGTTTCGTTTTAATCAGATCTGCACTTATTTTTACTCCTGAGCTTTCAATACCCATTATCATTGGTTTGTATTCATCGGGTAAACCTGCTAGCATCAAGGTCCCGAGCCATTCATCATCAACACTGAATCCAATATTTCTGAGCTTATAAGCTGAGCTCATGATTTTGTTGACATAATCTTCTACACTGGTGCTTGTTTCTAAATTAGTGTTAATCAAGTCTCGCAATAAACCAACTTTTCTCAGTAGACCAGAGTCTTGAAATGCTTTTGATAAATTTTCCCAAATCTGTTTTGACGTCGTCGCATCCTGTATATGTATAAAATTTATTGGATCGACTAATAATATTAGTTTTGATTTTGCCTTTTTTTCTTTCTTTGGATCAGTATTTGTTCCTTGGACACATTCCCATAAATCATCGAGTTCCAGGTATGCTTGCACTGCGAAACTCCAGCTTGTCCAATTATCTCGGCCAGTAAGTTTTTCAATTTGTATCAAAGATCCGTTTGATGACATTTTATCAAGAAAATATAGCTGAAATATAAAAAACTTCGGCGACCGCGTGAACAATTTTTAGGTTATCCGTATTTCTGATCAAAATCAACTAATTTACTTTACATTTTCACTGTACTACACTTAACAGGCAGGGAGAGGCCCATAACCTGATGAAATAACAAAAGATCAAGACTATAAACTGTGAAAACTATTTATTTTTTTAACTTAATTAGCAATGACATTGTATTAGAAAACTATCAGTTGTAGAAGAAGGTACCTATACAAATTATCACGCAGGTACGAGTATGAACGTTTTGCTAATACATTGTACTAGGCGCTGTACATGTCTGCGTTTCTCCCAACAATATTGTTAAACAATAACTGGAGACAAAGTTAATTACTGAAGTTTCATAGGCAAAGTATTAAATACAAAGACGTTGCGCTTCGTCTGACTGACAATGTTTACGGACTTTTTTTTTCTTTACGCAAAGAGGGTTTTAAGAACGTTTAATCTGAAAGTTGGCAACGTCGCAAACAGCTGTGAAATATTAACCTGTTTTTTTTTAAATTTGTTATCATTACTGTGTGCAAATATGAAATATCGCTAACTAGTGACCTAACATATGAATAATGATTTGCAATTATAACACTGAATTTGATGTTGTAACCGTTTTAAGTGTAAAAAGGGCATTTGAAAAGTTTCGAAGTTCTTTTTTTCCATATAAAACGAAATATTCGGTGTTAAGATATTAATTAATGCATTTCATAATCAATATTTTAGGTCACTAGTTAGCGATATTTCAATTGGATGTTCCTTGTAGAAAGTTGTTCAAATTCACGGGTCACCCGGATTTTTTTTAACGGTGACTAAAAAATCACTCCGTATACAGAAATTTCCTATAAAACGAATGTGAGCAGTAAGGAAGGATTTTTGAGAAAATTCATCCCATATCAAATCTATATAACATTAATAAGTAAAGCAAAAACTTTGTACCCCATTTATGAAAATTACGCGATGAAGTAGTATAAAATTTGGCACAGTTAACGTTTATTTGGAGGTGTTTAGACAGCTAATATTTTATACAAGAATGCATTAGAAATACATGAAATATGGTCGAACTTCGGACACTGAGCTACCACTAGTCCAATTAATCAAAATATTTTGATTTCATATAAACCTGCATGGGCACTTATGAAACGTCAGAAGCTAGGTGCACGGTTCCAAACTGTTGTTTCCTATGGAGAAGAGCCGGCACGAAACTTCACGGTTACTCTTTTAAAAATAATTGGCTTTACCAATGTTTTCAAATTACAAAGATAAAATGTATGGGAGGAAAGTGCAGGCCTGTTAATAAGTACCAGGTACTTAGACGAATACAGAGAAAATCGTCTACAAATCTACAGTCTGTAAGGCCTACAACGTTCTCTCATTCACAATAATAATATGTAAAATAATCTACATTAATAAAAAGAACATAATTAAACATAGTGACATGATTTCCATGACAATCACTATTGATGTATAATGTAGTGGTGTTAAATATAGGAGATGAAATCTTGCTTTGAACTTTATTATTTTAGTCTATTAGAAATCCTGTCGGGCACTCGGCATCTAGCTAAATACATACTTATTCTACAAAATGCCAGTGAACACAAGACGCAGGTTTGCCCACGTTCTCCGTCTTGAGACCGACACAGTCTTCATTATGAATTGTCAACAGCAAGACGATTGCAAATTAAAAGTACACCAGCCCTAGATTGAAAAATAATAGTTGAACACACCAAGACTACAATAGCGATCGAGAATTTTTTACATTGTTTAAGTTTGAGTGAAGACAAATTGAAAAAAAATTATTGGTTTGCAACGTTTTTATAGGTCGGTACTTTTACATTGTCATTAGGTACGGGGAGATAAATTCGCTACTCGCTTAGTATACTTAGTGTATTTCCTGTTTCGCATAAGGCCGGAGGAAACGCCCGTGTGTTTCTACTGCGTAGATCGCCCGGAGGACATGGTGGAGGTCTGTTTGGTTTAGACGGAGCACCGCCGTGTCCTCGTGGAGGCGATCGGCGGCGGCGATCTCTCGCGTCCAGCCCTGGTCCAGGCCATGGTACGGAGCGAGAGTGCATGGGTAGCCATCACCTCCTTCTGCGAAGTATTGATGCTCGCGAAGAGGGAGGCGGCGCACGTGAGAGAGAGGCAGTATATGCGCCCTCACGGCCCTAGCCGCCTCAGGAGACGCCCTGGGCGTCAGGAATCCCAGGTTGATTCCCGGGCACCGTAGGCGCGGGCTTCCGGAAAAGACCAAGCCTGGGTCGACGGCGCGTTGTGTTCCACTGGCGCCTCGAAGAGATGTTAGCACGGTGTTAGCGTGTTCCCTCAGTTGCCAGTGTGCCAGGGCCCACGGTATCTCTTTCGAACGAACCCGCACCCCTGGCAGGCATCGGTCCTAGCGGACCCCACCAGTTGGTGCTCACATCTCTTTGAGGCGCGCGTGGAACACAACGCGCCGTCGACCCAGGCTTGGTCCTTACCGGAGCCACAAGCCCCTCCTTATGAGCTATCAATTTAGTATCAATTGCGACAAATCATTTACAAAGCAGGGTTTCACCACATATTCCAAGCTTAGAAATGATCACCTGTCTAGCCAACTATGGTAGTGTCGACTTCCAGTCTATATAAACGTAGCTGGATCATCATCATATCAGCCGAAAGACGTCCACTGCTGGAAATAATCCTCCCCCAAAAAGGGGGGATTTGCCATAATCGCCATGCTTGGCAGGCGGGTTGGCGATCGCAGTATGGTGGTAAAATGCATAGAGAACGCTGCTGCCCATTCTCTAGTAAGTCCCTTAGTCGCCTTCTACGACACCCACGGGAAGAAATGGGATGGAGATATTCTTTTACGTCCGGCACCACACGGAACGCAGCTGGATACTACCATTTAACATGGAGCGACTGCCTATCTGACCTCCCAGTTACTGAGTAAGACGAAAAAACACCCACGAACGACAAATTTAATTTAATTATTTTTTATTATGACAACAATAGTAAACTTGCGATTATTATCACACCCTGTAATAATTCGGGGGCGTAATGTAATAATAATAAGTGGCAATTTGTTCCCTTGTTGTTATTTGTTGAAACAACCTTGTACAGTTACATATCATGACGCCTTGTTGCCGCGGAAGGTTGGGCAGACGCGTACCTCTAGGATACCCACATTCCAAGTCCCATGTACAGACGCTAGCACATCAAGCTACCCCAATCTGTCAAATTTCTTTGATCACTTTTCATCTTTGTGACATAAGCATAAGGTTCATGTTCAATTGGGAAAATTTGACAGTTTATGGTAGCTTGATGTACTGGCGTCTGTACATACAGATGACGAGCGTATTGCCATCAACCAGACAGGATTGCTTTGTTGAGGAAAAATGTTTTTGCTATGGCACCGGCTATTTTTAAACACATTCCTAATTCCATAAAGGAGGAACCAGTAACAACTTTCAAAACGAACCTAACTGTACTTCTATTAATTAAATGTTATTGCTCTGTATTGGATTTTCTAGCTGAAAAATGTTCGTTGTGTATTCGTAAAAAATTCGTTGTGTTGTGTATTGGCAAAAATTTAGTTTGTACATTTGATGATGAACTGCATCAATGTTTGCATGCCAAAATGGTAGATTCTACCATTCGTTGCTTCTTTCTTCCTTCATTCCCTGTACATTAGTACAAGAATTCTTTAATAATAATGTAACCACCATAGAGTAAATACCTACATTCTGAGCAAATAAAATTCTATACTATTCTATTCATCAATCCAGACTTCAGTCTGCCACTAAGAATTTCCATATACCAGTTTGCCGGAAGTAAGAATCGTAAGAAGGACCTCGTGCTCAACAGTAGCGCTTACAACTACTAGACCTTATACAGTATTGCAGAAACTAATTAAAATATTAATGTTTTTTACTTATAAAGTTTCCACAAAGAATTTTCTTTAAACTATGCTGAAAATCACATCAAAGCCAATGGGTATTAATTCAGTACAGCTAAGTGGTCACACAGACATGAAAACCGACTTTGTATTATATATCTATAGAATCATAGATGTGTAGTAATAAAAACACTTTCAGTACCTAAGTCTGTGTAAACTGAAATAGTCTATAAACACAGCAGGAACATAGACTACACCGCGGGGCGTTAAAAGTGGAAAATCTTGTGGTTTTTATTTTAAATTGAAAAGCATACCACTTAAGTTATAGGTCAAGAGGGTCATTTAAAGTATATCTGGAAAGAACACTGTGATTTTAAGTACTCCTAACATTATTTTGCTCTTTTCAAGTCGATTTTTATGATTCAAAGTTTCAAGTCTCTTTTACATATGTCATATCTCCAGACAATATTCAAGATTGTCACTTATTTTTGGGAATGGCATTTCGCACGTCAACCTATTAGGTTATCGGCTGCTTAAAAGGACTTGCCTGCTGCTACCTTTATAAATTAGGGCCTCCAGCCAGGACTTAAAAACTTAAAACTAGAGCGACTGTTCGCTAAGGGCACCCTGTGGGGTACGCGGACCTCGGCTTAGGATATCACTGGTAGGGGGCAGCAAGAGACCGTCTGAATCGGAACGACAAGATCGTCACATATATAATGTTTTTAAAAGCACAACTTTTTTTAAGCTCGCTTTGCACTCGTTATAAATTAGTTAATGGAAATTGAACCGTCACGCTCGAGTCGGTGACGCTGAATCGGGTATACTTGGCTCCAGTCGGTCGGCGACGCTGAAATCAAAATCAAAATATTTTATTTCACATAAACCTGCATGGGCACTTATGAAACGTCAGAAGCTAGGTGCACGGTTCCAAATTGTTGTTTCCTATGGAGAAGAGCCGGCAAGAAACTCCACGGTTACTCTTTTAAAAATAATTGGCTTTAACAATGTTTCCAAATTACAGAGATAAAATGTATGGGAGCACTGTGCAGGCCTGTCAATAAGTACCAGGTACTTGGACGAATATAGAATAGAAAATCGACTTCAAATCTACAGTCTGTAAGGCCTACAATCGCTGAATCGCGTATACTCGGCGAGAAACAGAGTTTTAGGTACTTTCACCAAGAAGATTTAGATCTGGTATTGTGTTATAATTTAATTTAAATATCTGGATGAGCGAGCTTTGCTCGGTTTTTTGCTTATTTTGTTTGACGTTTCCTAAAAATGTATCCTATCTAGATCGATTTATCGCCCCCGAAATCCCCTGCTTACTAAATTTCATGAAAATCGTTGGAGCCGTTTCCGAGATTCAGATTATATACATATATAGATATACAAGACTTGCTCGTTTAAACTTTAAAGGTGTTGCGCCGGTTGATGTCATCACGTTACGTGGTAATAGCTAGGTATGGGAAGACAGTGCAGGCCGGTCAATAAGTCATCATCATCATCATATCAGCCGAAAGACGCCCACTGCTGGACATAAGCCTCCCCCAAAAGGGGGGATTTGCCATAATCGCCACGCTTGGCAGGCGGGTTGACGATCGCAGTATGGTGGTAAAATGCATAGAGAACGCTGCTGCCCATTCTCTAGTAAGTTCCTTAGTCGCTTCCTAAGACACCCACGGGAAGAAATGGGATGGTGCTATTATTTTACACCCGGACACCACACGGGACAATAAGTACCAGGTACTTATTAAGAGAAATGAAAATTAAGAATAGAAAATGGTCTACAAATCTAGTGTGCAAGTCGTACACCAACATTCACAATATTTAAACCTTTTATTTTTACCGCTAATAAAAGTATTTTCTTTATTTTTCTTCTTTCTTAGCCTCTAGGACATAGACAACAAAAAAAAACTTAGACTAACTATCGTTCACAAACTCAATTAGTAACTAGCAAACTACATAAATACACTTACTAAATTGTTTAGTAACAATTAAGGTGGACCAATTATATATTTACAAGTCGTTAAGTAAGTTTTTACTTCATTTGTCCAAAGCTATGAGGAAAATTGGGGACCAGTTGACTTTTCTAACTTTACCTTAAGTTAGAAGACGTGGGTGTAACAAAATGTGGAATCTTTTTTTTTTTTTTTTGTTAGGTTTGTGATAACAAACAACAAAGTCATCATCATCATCTGCCTAGCCTTTTCCCAACTATGTTGGGGTCGGCTTCCAGTCTTACCGGATACAGCTGAATACCAGTATTTTACATGCAGCGACTGCCTATCTGACCTCCACAACCCAGTTACTGGGTAATACGATACCCCTTGGTAAGACTGGTTTTCAGACTTTCGGGCTTCTGACGACCCGTAATGATTGTCAAAGATCCACAAAGGACAGTCGGGACCAACGGCTTAACGTGCTTTCCGAGGCACAGGGGGGTCTTGGTATGTGAAGATGGTCACCCATCCACGAACCAACTGTAGCAAGCGTAGCTTAACCTGATCGATCGACCCGCGCAGCTATTGTTACTTAGCCACAAGCCCCAACAACAAAGTCACAGCATTTTTTAAATTAGGCACTTAAAAGGCACTTTTGAACGTCAACATTTACATTAAAATAGAATTGCTTCTTGTCGCCCCTTCCAAAATGTAGTTTCGTATGGAGAAGTATGGGCAAGAAACTCCACCGTTACTCTTTTAAAATGTTTTAAGACAACCACTAAGATAATTGGTTACAGACAGTTAAATTTCCAACATTTATCTTGGCCAGTCGCAGCCCACTGCTGGACTTAAGCGTCTCGCAGGCCAAAAGACCCTGTCCTCTTCTTCAGTCTGTCCCAGCCAACTTTTCAAGACAGTTGGTCCATCTACCTGAGGAGCGTCTCACACTACGCTTGCCGACAAGGGATCTCGCGCATTTTTGTTACACTCCTCTTATTGGAAAATTAGTATATACGGGCGCTCTCACATTTTCTCTAAAATGTTTATTGCATGCTAAAACAATAATTAAAAAAAAGCGCTCTTTTATGTTTGTAGAAATCAAACCAACTATTGTTTACAAAGTAGGTAGTTGTTATGAATCCAACCAACGAATAGTATTCAATTTCAGCGACGAAATCATGCATCTACGCGCATTTTTGTAACACACCGTGCCTCGCCGCGTTACGGCCTCTTAACGGAAAATTAGTATTTACGGGCGCTCTCACATTTTTTCTTGAATCAATCACTAATCAAATCTCGACTCAAACTTTCAACGTTTGACTCGAGATTTGATGAGTGATTATGGTTTAGATAAAATATGGCCTAGAAAATTACATTATTCTTTTCCTCTCCCTCCGGACCGCCGCAAGGTGTTGACGTGTACTCAGTGCCATAGACCATTCAAATAAAGGGTTATAATAATAATTAAAGTAAATTTAATTCCATCGTAAAAATAGGAGTGCATAAATTAAGAAGAGGTATTCAAATAAACTCAGTGTATCGCGGCAAACGAAGCTTGTCATAATACCCTGGTACCTGGCCTATGCGTATTGGCCAAGGATATTAATCCCCGCCTACGTACTCGCATCGTACCTGCCCTCGGCTACGCCCTGGACACGCCCTCTTTGGCTGCAATTTGAAGACTATCACTGTGACCACGCCTCTGGTACTGGACATTAGACAATCTGTACCTCTTCTCAATCACTGCTGCCCTGGTACTTCGTATGCTTTCTGGCTGACAGGAAAACCTGGTGAGCGTTTTTATAACTAACGCTTTACACCCAACAGTGCTAACCCAATACGGAGTTGACTATAAAAGTATCATCCTAATTGCTTATACTACCCTAGTACAATTATGGACAAGTCAGTCTCTGAATCGAACCTAGCTACCCAAGAAGAGAGATATGACTCACCACTGAGTCATGTTTCCCAAAGATCCAAAAGAAGAAGAGAGGAGTCTGACCTAGACGGGTTTAGAGAAGATATGATTAAAATGATTAAGTCTATGTTATTAACTCAAGAAATGGAGCTCAAAAAAATAACACCTACGCTCATGGAAATAAAACTCACTAATTCCAATATAGAAAACTCAGTAGCCGCCATGGCTCAGCAAAATGAAGAGTTCCAGAGGAAAATAGAACAGATGGAGATACAGGCTAAGAAGGACAAAGAATATATAACCATTCTGGAAGAAAAAGTCGAGGATCTTCAGCGTGGTAGTAGAAAATCTAACATTGAGATTAAAAACGTTCCCAAGCAAATGAAGGAAAATAAGGAAGACCTTATTGAGATGGTAAAATGTTTAACAGAGACCGTAAACATTGTAGTCGCGAAGTCGGATATACGTGATATTTACAGAATTAAGGGGAAGAAGCAGGGTATGACCAACACCCCTATAATAGTGGAACTGTCCTCTACAATACTAAAGACTGAAGTTCTTAAGATGTGTAAGTCTTTCAACACCAAGCATAAAGCAAAGCTCTGCGCTAAGCATCTAGGTTTCAAAAGTAGCGAAGACACACCCATCTTCGTATCCGAGCAGCTCACTGCAAAAGGCTCAAGACTACACTTCCTTGCACGCGACCTCGCTAAGTCAAAAGGATATAAGTACTGCTGGACCGCTTATGGTAAAGTTTATGTTAAGAAACACGACGAATCACCTACATACATAATTAGAAATGAGTCGCAAATACAAAGCCTAATGCAAGAAGCGTGACTACTATTAAATTGTCTATACTGCATGTTTTTTATGATTATTTTATTTAGCTTATTCAACCTTTTTTTGAATACTTGTATTTCTCTCAATTTACATACACTCAAATTAAACACATATGTACACGTCCAATACTCTTTACAGAACAATTACCCTATCACACATAACCTTACATACACTTTCACGCAAATAAAATGCACACTTGTCAGTTTACTTAAAATACACACTCACTTACCTCTACACCGTAAACTCTATCTATGCAATTACAAAACAAAAGTCTTTAAATTAAATTATCTGATACATGACTACTTGCGAACTCTAGAAACTCCCAAATACATGGGCGTCAAAAACTCATTCACACTCATATCGGATTCTCTAAACAATGCTTATAGAATAAATATTGCATACAACGTAAAAAAATTCATCAGCAGTTATAATGATGTACTCTTCTCTATCATAATTTTCATAAAACTTGTTATTGAGGATCGAGCAAAATACGTTTACGTAAACCATATGGAATTAAATCTTAGACTGGCTATTCACCTTAATTATGGATAGCACACACACAATAATGCAAGAAATAGACAACATAGATGTAGCGCAATCTAAGGAATTTCACGTGTGTGATTTTTTAAAACAATTCCATGTACATAAATCGGATCTTACAATAATATCGCAAAATATTAGAAGTTTATATAGTAATTTAGATGATTTACTAATCACTTTAACACAATTTAAGTTTAGTGTTGACCTTTTGATCTTAAATGAATGTAGGCTAGACGTAAATAAACCCACCCCTGAAATCAAAAACTATTATTCTTTTACTACGAGTAACCATATAAACCAGTGTGATGGCGTGGCAGTATATGTTAAGTGTGATCGCAAGGTTACTGTTAAGGAAATAATATTAACTCACGCATCATGCCTACAAATAATAATGCCTAATCTTGTTGTCCTTGCTATTTATCGATCCCCCTCAAATAATAATGCTGACAGTTTCATAGACTCGCTAAATAATCACCTAGATTCACTTAAATCATATAAGAATATTATTATAACAGGCGATATAAACATTAACATAATAAATAAACCTACTGAACAAACGAATGAGCGCTCAAACAGATTAAACTACCTAAATATGCTTGCAATGCATGGCTTGTTACCGGGTCATTCCTTACCTACCAGAGGCGAAAATTGTTTGGACCATTTTATTATAAAACTAGACAATATTAAAAACGCTGCTTCAGTTGCTGTATTGAATACCACTATCACGGATCACTTCATGATTATCCTTAAATTATCAAATTTAGTAAATTCCTACAAATGCTCGAAAACTAAAATTAAGGTGGACTTTGATAAAGCAATAACAGCCTTAAAACGAAATAATATTTCTGAACTTATTTTATTCGATGATCCAGTCTTTTTATCTGTACAATTGATAGATAAACTTCAAAATTGCCTGCAGCAAAATACTATTACTACTTTAGTTCCGAGAAATAATCGTATTATTAAACCGTGGATAACCTTAGGAATTTTGCGCTGTATTCAAAACAGAAATAATATGCAAAGAAAGCTACGATCTGATCCACAAAACAATATATTACAAATTACCTACCGAAGATATCGCAACTATTGCAATAGTTTAGTTAAAAAGCTTAAAAGAAAATATGATAAGGAACAACTACTAAAGGCTAACAAGAACACGAAACAGATATGGAACACAATTAATAACATAACTCATCGCAAACCTAAAAAAAAACCTAACTCGGAACTACTGGAAATAAAGACATCCCCTCAAACTTCAGTAGACCACATAAACGATTACTTTTCTAACATTGGAAAAACCTTGGCTGAAGATATTACCTTCGCAAACCGATCACAATTTCAACACGTTTCTGATCATATATTAAATTCACAGGCTTCCTCCTTCGTGCTTCTCGAAACGGATCCTGAGGAAGTCTATAACGTGCTAATGGGTCTTAAATCTGAAAGCGCCCCAGGGTGGGATAATATTACAACAAAATTTTTAAAAACTGCCCATGAATTAGTCGTACCCATAATCTCGCATCTTGCTAACTTGTGTTTTAGCCAAGGAAAATTTCCACCAGCTCTGAAGCAAGCCATAATTACTCCTGTGCACAAGGGTGGAGACAGGGATGACGTTAACAACTACAGACCTATCTCAGTCTTGCCTGCAATATCTAAAGTTATTGAAAAGCTAATTAATATAAGACTAACCAGCTATACTAATAAATATAATATTATTTCACAAGCACAATACGGTTTCAGACAAAAATTGTCAACAGAAGACGCAGTTACAGCACTAACCACTCATATTGTTACCCTAGTAGATTCAGGAAAAAAATGTCTAACAGTATTTCTTGATCTGAAAAAAGCTTTCGATACCGTTTCTGTCCCCATTCTTGTGCGTAGTCTGGAGGGTATAGGCATAAGAGGTAACCCGTTGGCATTACTAATGGATTATCTGCGGGACCGTAGGCAAAAGGTTAAGGTAGGAGATTATATTAGCAAAGAATCTTGTGTGACCTACGGCGTCCCTCAGGGTAGCGTATTGGGCCCGACTCTATTCATAATATACATAAATCATCTCTGCAAAATGATGCTACAAAACGGCCGCGTTTTCTCATATGCAGATGACACGGCTATTGCTTTTTCTGGCGATACATGGGAATCCGTATACAAATCTGCTGAAGAAGGTCTTTCCAAAATTGCTGACTGGCTGAACTCACATCTTCTTACATTAAACATCTCTAAAACAAAATATGTTACATTTACCATCTACAACAACACTCAACCTGGACCTAACGTATCTCTCAAAATCCACACTTGTCATAATGTATCTAGCACAAACTGTTCCTGTGAAAATATTGAAAAAGTGACTCATATCAAATACCTTGGTATAATCGTTGATCAGCGGTTATCTTGGCATACACATACAGATATGGTCATGGCCCGCATGAGAAAACTTATCTGGATATTTAAGAACCTAAGACATGTGACAACTAAAAAAATGTTAACTGAAATCTATGTTTCTCTGGCTCAATCAATTCTTACCTACTGCATACCCGTGTGGGGCGGTGCGACAAAAACGAAGTTTATTGAGCTAGAGAGAGCACAGAGATCTCTTATCAAGGTCATGTTTACTAAACCGTACAGATTCCCAACCAATGAGCTATACTCCCTTAGCGGTATTCTCACAGTCAGGAAGCTATATATACTACATGCTGTATTAAAATTACATAAAGCCCTGCCCTATGACCCTCACCATCAGGAAAAAAGACGAAAATACAGAGTAGCACCAGTGAAATTCGTTAAAACTGCATACGCCAAAAGGCAATTCAATACAAAGTCCGCTGTCCTTTATAATAATCTTAATAAAATAATTAACATCTATCCTATGACTAATAAAGACTGTAAAAAGGCAATAGTTCAATGGCTAAAACTCAAGACTTATGACGACATTGAATTATTACTGCAAGCATCGTCAATATGAGTTGAAAAGATACACATACGGACTCACACACTCACACACACCAACACACACACCCACACACACACTTTCACACTCACTCTTTCACACTATTTTAGAATGTATCTCTAAGTTTAGATTCCTTGCTCATTTATTTAGTTTTAGGTATAATTCAAATCTTGTCTTGTTTAGTTTAAATTTTACTAGTATTTTTTTGTTTTTGTACACCACTTTTACTTTTTATAATTTTGTTATAGGAGAGCGGGATCTCCTAGCACAGGTATATCTTTTACTTAAAAGGAGATCCCAGTGTAAGATTAAATGTAAAAGTTGTACAAGTTTCTGAAATAAACCTTTTTATTTTTTTATTTTTTTTTATTATTGTCTAGGGCAGGGAGTGTTCTAAAAAATAAAATTTTAATTTGTTTACATAAGTCAGTAACAAAAGTGTCTCGGCAAATGATGTTTCATAAAATTTTACTTTCGGGGCATCTTTAGATGCTTTATTACATAATAGTTTAGTAATTTATAAAATGTCCATGGTAGGACTGTGCTTTGTTCCTTGGAATGCTCAAATCAATTATTTATGTTTCATACAATAATACACCAAAAATAATTCCGTAAAAAAGACAATTTATGATAATTTTTCGTCTGAAATTATATATTTATCTACCTATATATGTTTAATTAATCGAAATTCAAACAAAAAGTATTTAATAACTAAGGTTACTAAGTCAGCTTGCTTGAAAAAAAGAACAATATATTTAAAAGTAAAACTAATATTTTTAAACAATTGTTAAATTAGATAAAACTCGGGACGCGCGGGATTTAGCTTTAGTCCGCGCCGGTTTGTTCCTGGGCGTACTTCACTAGACACACAAGCGCGATCAGCTACCACGCGCCGTTAAATTTTCCTAAAATTGAGCATTTCGATTTTTTAATTTAATAGCCCGCTTAAAAAGTTTAGTTCGTTTCTGCGACTGGCTTTTATATCCTCAAAAATCCTTAAGATTGTGAATGAAAGTTCAATATGATAAACTTTGGTGCAGTTTCATAGTTATGTTGCCACTGAAATGCAGTCGACTGTATCTGTAACTATAGTACGTAATATAGTTTTAGTATTTCTTTTTAACGACGCTTCCATAAATTTGCCCAGCGCACTAATTAACTAGAAGGAGGAAGAATAATGTTATAATAAAAACTATGAACTTACGTTTATATTTTAACTACTGCCGAGGGCTTCGCACGGTTTATACGACATGAGAGATTTCTTTGTTAAGTAAGTATAATTATGTTAGTGAAATATTAAATTCGCTAAAAAGATAATTTATATAAATCAAAACCCGTCTGTGTCAAAATCAAAATCAAAATCAAAAGTCATTTATTCAAATTAGGCTGAGAATCAGCACTTTTCGAACGTCAAAATACATAAGACAGTCCCCCAAAAACGCCCACCCTTCGACACTTCCTAGTGCTTTAGCTGGGAAGAAGAAGTGGCGCAACAAACTCCCCAGCAGCACAGCTGTCTGTTTAGTCGGATGGACTTGATTCTATACATACATAGGCAAAGTAATAAACAATAACGCATATTACCAAAAATAAAAGTTTCCTGGTATAAAGGGCTCTATATGTCAATAACGTAAAAAGTAGTAAAAAGTGACATTTAAAAAGATGGAAGGAAACAAGAAACTTTTGTCTTAAGAGGTTGACTATTAGACTGAATACTATAAGCAATCTCATGCAGTCTGAGGCATCTTCTTAAACTTAACATTTTTTTTTTATTTATCTAATTATTTTAATGTTAACAAGACATATTTATGAACCCTTTATTTTGATCCCCACTCGATGGGTTTTGAGAAAATAATTTGTGTACCGGACGGGCGTGATCGCTTGGACACGAAGGGTGTGTAGGGAGGGTGTATTCCTATCCAGGTTTTATCCCAGTGTGTATGTAGGTCTCCCAGTCCACGCGGCGCTGACGTCCTGCACCTATAGGTTCCAGATATCTTCAGGGGCGGCTACTATCTTCCGTTCTTCACGACGTTACCAACGTTTTGACGACTGACAGAGAAACGGGTTCCAGACTTTCGTCTAGGAAGGGGTTGTTTTTGAGACACCTCTGTGAAGGGGTACTTTACCTGATTAAATAACACACATTTTGATTTAATCTTCAGGAAGCAATTTAGAACTTTTACTTGTACTACATGTTAATTAATTTAAGTTTAAAATAACAAAATTATCTTGCCGATGACTACAAATTAGGTGTTAATCTATATTTTCTAAGGTGCCTCGAAACTTTACCGTAACGAGGGCCGCAAATTGCTTCCTGTTTTAACTTTTATTTATTCTATTTTTGACTATCGATACAATGGAATATAGCATACAAAACATTATTAAATTACTGTACATATGGCATGTTATATATCCCTGTATTCCCCTTGAAATTTCCCATCCCCTGAGATATCTGTATGTACTATATCTTCCCGTACTGAAAGATTATTTCAAGAAAACCCGAAAAATTATGAAAAATGTTACCAATAAATATTTTAAAAGTTGATTTTCTCGAAAACTACTGAACTTATTTCAATTCTGGTTACAGATACCTCAGGGTGGTTTACAGACCCAAAACAATCTAATATTAAGAACGTTACACATATGACTTTCAGGGCGTGACGCGCCCTGAAAGATGGCTAGCAAAACTCAAATCTTAAAAATTACTTAGCTAAAGCAACACAACTTTCAGAGCTCAATTGAGTGGGTTTATCTTTAGACTACGTTAGGGGTAGTTACGCCCAGGGCTAGGTCTCGGTTCTAGGTTACCTGGACGCACTTGAGACTATAAATTACGGCTATACAGCCCACTTAAATGAGGTCTGAAAGGGTGGTACTTACGGTTTTCTTATAGTAGGCACTTATAACCACTGTCTATTGGTTTAACTATCACTATTATCTTTATGATTTTAAATTAATGTCAAAAACAAACTATTAAACTATATAGTGACGCATCGTCGCGAACAATTTGTGAAATTAGCGCCAAAAATCGGCTATTTTATTGAAACGTATCTATCAACGCCTCTCAAGCTAAAATCCATCAAGCCGTTAGGGCTACAGCACGCGATAAAGAAATCCACGTCCATACATACATACACTCGAAAAACATAACCCTCCTTCTGGCGCAGTCGGGTAATGATCAGGCAATCAAAATTATATTCAGCTATAGTAATTTGAACTTCATTCAGAACACAGTAAAGTTCTCAATTCAAAATTGACAACTCGGGTTTTTAAACAGTTTTTGCATTTAGAACATTGTCGGAGTGAATTCGAATTAAACCTCGTTTTGACCCTTTTAACTCCGGGTTATGGGGATAACTTCAAAGTGATTTAATGTTGAAATACTATCGAAGAATGCTTCTTAATAAGTAGCAAATAATGACAATTTGCCTGCTACGACACCTCGTAGCGGCTACGAAAGGCGTAGCTGATGTCTACGTGGGTGCTACGGCGTAGCCACTTGAAGATGTAACGTGTTTTTCTATGTTGACATAAGTCCCACAATTTTGAATACAGACGTCGGAACAGGCCGATGACAACTCGTGAGTTAGAATCGTGGAATTAATTTTACACACATTTAACAACACGTCTGTTTTTTACGTAGGGCTAGGCAGACGTCTAATGGATGTTGTTGTACATAATTCACTTTAGGTGGGCAGTATCTATAAGCACATCGAGGGGGTTAGGGAGGGAGGGTTGGCTCACTTCCTGAACTTCCACCTTTGCCCTGCCCTGTAATTTCAAATCAGAAGAAATATGTCATAAGAAAAATCTAATAGGTACTTGTCTCAAAAATAATCAAAGCCGGCAAAGCAAAGCATCGGTTAAATAAAAAAAAAAAACTGCTTTAGTCGAATAAAAAAATGTTAAACATCCAAACAAAAAACTAGCTTTAGAATTACAAATAGAAAGTATGTATATTTTGGAGTTTGTAGAATACTGTTGAATTCATATTTTAAGTTGATATATCAACTTCACTGACTCACTCTCGCACGCACTACCGTGCAGAACTGCCTCACTATATCTGTTTCCCGCCATTCTTCGTGACTGACAGATGACATTAGTGACAGCAGCTACCTCCTCTTCTGTGAATGAGTAGTTTTAAACTTAACTAATAAACAGATACATAAACTATAGAAATGTTTCGGAAAGCCCTCGGAGAGAGGCATCTAGAAAAAGATTTGCACACGGAGTTTACTTATTTCGTGGACTCTCTTTCTAATAATGTTATTTCTTTGTTACCAGGTCGGCCATTTTGTTCAGCTGTCAAATCTCGCCGCCATGTCTGTTTCCCGCGTATCCCTGTTCATCGTCATCGCACTGCTGTACTTGGAATGTTGCTATACAGCCACGGTGAGAATGCACTTTAATTATATTTGCCGAATAAACTTTCAGCCCATTGATTTACCACTAGCCGTAGATCGATCATTAACGCTCAAAAAATGGGACGGAAAAGTAGTGCACAAATAGTGACGCGTGCACTCCTTTCCCCCAGTCGAGCCTCGAGCCGTATTATCCGAATGAATTACAAAGCATTACGCGCCGCTATAGATAATATAACGGCCAGATGTCTAGTGTATTAAACGGGTTGTAATACATTTGGTGACAAATTCTCGCCTTGTTTTTGTATGACGCGCTCTATCTACGGCTAGTGGTAAATCAATGTTTCAGCCGCACGAGTCGATCGATCAGGCTAAGTTACGCTTGCCGCGCTTGCTCCGTGGATGGGTGAGACGCCTTCGGAGAGCACGTTAAACCTTTGATCTCGGCTTTCATTCATAGATCTTCAGCAGAGTTGGAGTTAGAAAGCCCGAGTCTTACCACGGGGTACCCATCGTATTACCCAGTAACTGGGTCGTAAAGGTCAGATAGAGTGGCAGTCGCTCCATGGAAAATACAGCCTAGACTAAACTGGAATTTTATGTTATTTTTCAGATTCCACGGAGCTTCGACAATCGGCTGTCAGACGAAATGATCATGACTCCTAAGAAGCGGCCATTTTGCAATGCTTTCACGGGTACGTAACAAATATTATCGGTCTAGAAGTGTGTTGCAACGTCAAACTGTCCGGAATTACACATTTAATTATGTGCAATGTCTTTTTTTTAATAAAACATTAATTTAAATATATTTACGTTGCCGAGCAGACATTTCGAGCAGTGGATTAGAAATTCTTCGGATCTCTGAGTTAGTTACATTAATTATTTGTTCGAGTAACAAAGAAATGTTTTATTCTACAATTCATGCCTGAATGATTTTGACAACAAAAACAATATGGCCGGATTAGTTCCGATTTCGGTCACGCGCCAAATCTCTGCGCCGTATCTATGGATAGCTGTACATATAATTATTTCTTGTTTTCTTAATTTCAGGCTGTGGCCGCAAGAGGTCGCAACAATCGCCCGGGATGCCAGCTCAAGAACTGATGAGGCAGAAACAGGTATAATTTGATTTCTTAGTCATTTTACTTGCATACCTACATAATATTAGGCTATTACTGCCTCACTGCAGAAGGCCCTTTCTCATACCGAGAAGCCACGAGCATTGATCAGTACGATTGCTCAAACCCGTTTGGCGACTTCAGACTAAAATATTAACTACTGGCTGTTGCCCGCGAGTCGTCTGCGATCCAAGATCAAAAGTAGCTTTTTTTTCGAGGGTGTAATATCATCAAATAACTTCTCCCGCTCTGGGCGGAGCGGCGGGCGTGCCAGAATTTTACTGACTAAAACCTACCCATGTTCCATCAGTTGCCTGTGTGCCAGGGCCAACGGTATCTCTTTCGAACAACCCGCACCCCTGGCAGAAGTAGCGTATGTCCTTATCTTGCAAGGCGCAGTGAGGACAGGTGTAGTAAGGCTTTGATAGAGTGACGTCCAAGGACTGGACGACGAGATGTGCCGGCGAAATTATTGCCATTGCGTGGAAAACCTGGATGAGGCTGGCACAGGAGCGTGGCACAAGAAAAGAGAGGCATTTAGGCATACCCAGCAATGGAGGAATGTAGGATGGAAGTCGGGATAATGATGATGCGGTGCTTACCCAGGTCATGGTCTATTTGTCTGCCAAATTTCATGCAAACCCGATCTGCCGTTTTAAAGCTCCCGCAGACCGGTAAGAAGCGATAGCGCGACGCGTCTTTTTTAACCGACTTCAAAAAGAAGGAGGTTATCAATTCGACATGTTTATATATATATATTTTTTTTTTTATGTATGTTCGGGCATAACTCCGCCGTATATAGACGGATTTGCAAAATTCTTTTTTTGTTCGAAAGTTGTTTATCCCGAAATGGTCCCATATAAATTTCATATAGATCTGATGATGCGTTTCGAAGACAGACGACGGAACTCTTCAAAAAATCACACCAAATCAACCGCAAATGCTGCTATCGCATAAATATGCATTGTTTTGACCCCAAAGATGATGAAATTTCGAACTGGTATAGGGTAGGTAACTAAAAAGTTAAAAATAAAAACTTTTTTCAAAAAAATAACAACCGACTTCCAAAAAAACACTACAAAGTGCAAAATAACTTTAATTTCGGAAGGCGGTGGCAAAGAATTAAAATACCTACACATCCAAAGTCACCGACTTCCGAAATTAAAGTTATTTTGCACTTTGTAGTGTTTTTTTGGAAGTCGGTTGTTATTTTTTTGAAAAAAGTTTTTATATAGATCGATTTACATGGAGTAGGATAAATTATAAGAGGCTTATGGCTAAGTTATTACGGGTCAAACGATCAGGTTAAGCTACTTTTGCCACGGTTGGTCCCGGCTATTATTTGTAGTTCTTTGACAGTCGTGGTCTACAGAAGCCCGAAAGTTTGACAACCAGTCTAACCAAGGGGTATCGTTCAACCCAGTAACTAGATTGTGAAGGTCAGATAGACCTCGACAGCTCAGTTACTGGGTAAGAAGATACCCCTTTTTTTCATCCATACTTCTCTATTAATCGACATCTCATATCCAATATTAAAAATAAATATTTTCTTATCTCTATTTCAGTACGTCGACGATGAGACTTTCGGTTCTATCCTGGACTCGGAAGCTGCAATTGAAGAGCTGTCCCGACAGATCCTATCCGAAGCCAAGCTGTGGGAGGCCATTCAAGAGGCGAGCGCCGAAATAGCCAGACGAAAACAGAAGGAATCGTATTAAATCGAATGCAACGAGATTATCGATACCGTAGCGTTTCAAATCGATTAAAATAGAGTTTAAAAATAACCGTTAGATATACAAACTCGACTACGGATGAAATAGTGTTTCAAGATTTAGAAAAAGAAAATTGTTGGCATGCTTTGCACGGTTTGTTCTGACTTCTTAAAGCTTTTTATCAAAAGTAATTAATAGTAATTTAATAGACACACATACACACACACTTTCTGGAATATAAATAAATTGTCTAAATTATTGTGAAAGTGCTTTCTGTAGTTTAGGAGAACGAAGCGGTCACACAGACAAACCAGAAAGGCGACTTTATTTTATAAAATGTAGATTTTAGTTGTAGGTACCTAAACACATAATTATTGATTTTTATGATGTACATGTTCTGGGAAATAATTAATTATGACCCTAATTATGTAAAAAAAATAATGCATTAACGAAGAACAGATTAATTAAATCTATTTATTTGATCCGTAGTCAAGATAACACGTTCATTTTTGTACAACGAAATAATAATCAAGGTGAAATGTCTCAGAGAATATTCAAGATTTATAATAAATGTGAAGAAAAGTACAGAAGTAGACTTTGCAGCAGTGTGGCTAATGTAATAGTTATAACATGCATTCTTTAGATGGTAGCTAATTAGTGTTGCTTACCAATATGAGTCTTATTATTATAACAATAGTTTTGTTATTCGTATACGCGGATGGGACAAATATAAATGATGTTGACATTCGTTCAAGACCCTTGTTTTGAACGAATGTCAACATTAAATATATTTAATAAAGTCTACATTCGTATGAGACGCGTACCTACTTAGCAAAGTTCAGTTCTGCACTTGCACCTAGCTGTGAGGTTTCGACCTTAGTCATACAAATTAAAAAAAAATCAACACCAATGGGTTTGCCAGTTCAAATAAGACACAAAGTCAGTGTGTGATGTCACCGGCTCACAAACAACAGTAAGAGGATCTGTTCGTGAGTGGCCAAAATCAGAACTAACGCGGCCATCTTGTTTGTAACTGTTACAATAATTATTACACACGTCAGTGTCATTCATGCGCAAAAAATCCTTGGAGAGGCCGTTCACATTTATTTATCTCTGATTATGGGTCACTGTCAAAATCATAGTGATCTTTGTAAATGTTTAATTATGGTTGGTTTTGGGTTGCTGTCACTAACAAGTGGGTCAATATCACACTGACCTTTATTCTCATTGTTATGAGGTTGCTGTTGGGTTGCAGCTGTCACAGTTAAAATAACTGTGAACGGAATGTAGCATTCTAAATTTAAACCTGAACATAGCAATGATTTGATAAAGAAAGTATGGCGATTGTACTACCCCAGTGTAGTCAATCTTTATAGATCTTGAATATTCTCAAGAAAGTTTACAAAATAAAAATATAATTGCTACAAAATGTATCACGTATTTAACTTAATAAGTTTCTGTTTTAATTTTAAATCGTCTAGGAGGTGACTTAGTAATAATAATTATAATTACTTAGTAATTGTTAGTTTTTGATGCTAATAAATTAGTTGAGGATATTTAAATATCCGATTTGGAAAATAAATTATGTACGTTTCATTTTGTTATGTCCCTTCCTAAATATGTCATCAAACTCGTTTGGCGATGTCATTGTATAGTCCAAGATCTTTATAATATTATGCTCTGTGCCAAGATCCCAGAGCTTTCTGACATAACTTATTTTCACAAAGATGAAACCTTAGGTTCTGAGTAGTGACCACATGTACTTATAATACCTGCGTGTTTGTGGAGTTCGCTCAGTGACACCTGGGCAGGTACCATCAGGTGAGAAAGTTACCTAAAATTAAGTGTTACTTTACTTATTTTCACATGGCTGATTTTTATATATATATTGTAGAACTCTGAAGTAATATCAAAAGTATCAGACCCTTTGCACTGACCGGAACATTTTTCAGACGCTTTAAAGCTCTACAAAAAATATATGAACCATTTTGACAACCGATCACGTACTCAACTCGTGATGCCGCTCATTCTACAGGACGCCGAGCACGTACTCGAATACTTGATCAACTTTCATATAGTTTAAAAAAAAAAACACGAATTCAAATTGTAATCGGTGCGTAACCATAGGGGGTGTCCTTAGCGTGTAGAAACTTAGTTTATAAGCCCTAGCTGAAAGCCTAAATTTATTAAAATAGCCTCTGGCAAGTCCTGTTAAGCAGCCGACAACTTTCTAGGTTAACCTGCAAGATGTCTACTATCGGGATAAAAAGTATTCTATGTGTCATTCCTGGTTACATACTATCTGTGGGATTGAGTATAGCCTGACCAATACCGCTGTACCGCGCCTTAGGTACGTGCGCGGCGCGACGGGGGAGCAGTGCAGACCGCGGACTCGTAAGTGCAAGCCGCTCATTCGTCACCATTCACAGCGTCCCGTCCCCCGCCTCGCCGCGCATACCTAAGGCGCGGTACAGCGGTATCGAACAAACATTCAAATAACCAAACATGTAAGCATACAAACTTTCAACTTTATAATAAAAGGAGGATATAAGTAGGAGTAAGAAATCGGCAAGCAGCAGTACTGTGGTGGCCCAGTGGTAACTGACGCGACTTACGAGATGTAGGTCGTAGGTTCGAACCCAGACAGGCGCTTTACTTTGTGTAAAATATTTGTAAAATATTATCGCCACTACTCTCAAAACGGTGAAGGAAAACATCGTGAGGAAACCGGCATGTCCTAGAACCAAAAATCCGTGAATATGTGAAATCTACCAACCCGCACTAGGCCCGCGTGGTGGATTACGGCCCACTTCCTCTCACAGAGAGGAGGCCTGTGTCCCAGCAGTGGGAACGTTATAGGCTGATTATGAAGAATTCGGCAAGCAGGTGATAAAGAAGCATAACTGTTTTCTGTTAAACATAATTTGCCCCTTCAAAATGTTGTTTACCAAAGATCGATTTATAGAATCAAAATCCCTTAACACGGCTGATGGTAGGAGTTGACTCGTAGGAATCATCACGTAAGGACAAGGCATTATCCCCCTTCTCTCCATGCAGCTTTTTCTATCTTTCCGTCTCTTTCTTCTACTTATTATGCAGGTGAGATTCCACGTACGGAAATTCGTACCTAACAGGGGTCTCCCAACCACACATGTTTTTTTTATTTTATTTTTTCGCTTCCGCCTCCACCTCCTCTAATATGGACTCCGTTCCTTTACAACCCCAAGTGGTGTTTCAAAGAAAGACCTATTGTTTAAAGTAGGCGAGCATGGACCTGGTGAGCCTAGTGTGTCAACGCTAAACGGCTTAAATAAGGCATATTATATTTGTGCAGAATCGTAATGGAAAACTACTAAATCAAATAGCTAACACAAACATTCTAAGCTAAAAAGCTTTGTCTAGCGACCTACGCATATTGCTAAGTAAACTTGGAACGCATATAAAATGGGGTTTTCAACTTACAAAGACATTCCGACACCGTCTTCAGTAGAAGAACTATTCCGTGCAAAGAAAATTTTACAGTAATCAAAATGTTGAAGATAGCAGCTATTCTTTCACTTATGTGTGTCGGTCAGTTAAATTGCCAACTTATGCCTTTTGTTTCCATACAATAATTCAATTTTAGTTTATTAATTATATTAACCTTATCTTTCTTCTTATATATAAAATTCTCGTGTCACAATGTTAGTTACCTTACTCCTCCGAAACGGCTTTACTGATTTTTACCAAATTTTATATGCATATTCAGTAGGTCTGAGAATCGGCTACTATCTATTTTTCATACCCCTAAGTGATAAGGGTTGTTCACTAGAAATTACCTGCAAAACAACGTTTGCCGGGTCAGCTAGTTATAATATACAAAGTAATACTAAAATAAATATAATATGAACAAGTAAATAAAGGCAAACAGGGAAGAGCTTACTGGGCATAAAAGAATTCACCCGCATCGTTGTCAGTTGGAAAAGTGCCCAAAAGGCTGGCAGTGTTGCCAAGTACGTTGGCAATGCGGTCACGTGAAGGGTTGACATTTTAGGTTTTATTAAAGGTTTATCATTCCGTAATTTGTAGCCCGGTTGATGGGAATAGGCTCGCCCCTATAACATTGAACGACTGTACCGTTCTTTTATGGCGATTTAGCTGGCGCTACCTCTTAATGCGTGGTTGTTGCAGTTGGGTTGGTGTGGTCTGCATGCGATTCGTGCGGCAGCGAGTGCGCGCGCGCATGCGGCACGAGGCGCTTCCGAGCGTGCTGCTTCAACTACCTGAGGAGGAAGAGGGGACCCAACGTCTTTAAGGTAGCATTTCAATAGCGATTCCTACATAAAACCAGCGTTGAAGCGGTATGTGTGCCAGTGAAGTTATAGGCACGGGTGACCATCTTTACATACCTACCAAGACCCCTCCGTGCCTCGGAACCCGGCTGTCATTTGTGGATCTTTGACTGTCGTTACGGGTCGTTAAAAGCCCGAAAGTCTGACAATCAGTCTTACCAACGGTTATCGTATTACCCAGTAACTGGGTTGTTGGAGGTCAGATAGGCAGTCGCTCCATGTAAAATATTGGTATTCAGCTGCATCCGGTTAGACTGGAAGCCGACCCCAACATAGTTGGGAAAAGGCTAGGCAGATGATGATGTAGTTATAGGCACGTGCGATATTACACCTTTGTCCCTGCGTTGGCAAGGCACCTGCAATGCCTCTGATGACCCCTTTTTTCATAGTTTTTCGTGTTTTCTTACACGCACGTTTTGTGTTACAGCTAACTAAACAAGCCTTCTATTCCTTTCAAATCAATCATCACAAAATAGTTAGAGTAGATTCATTAAACAAGGACAAATTCATTTTTTTTGTTTAAACATAATTATATTGATACCCCATCACGTCTGTGGACGCGTTTCGCTAGCTGTTTTGTAGTTTTGCACAAGGATCTTTTGGCGTGTGACCGAAGTTGGTACTAACGCCGCCATCTTGTTTTTTGAGTCTATGAAGTTTTTAAGATGTTTTTTTTTTTAAGTTTTCCAATAGAGTTGTCAACGCACAGAGGCCAGCATATCAAGCTACCCCAATCTGTAATTTTTTTTTAAATAGTTTTTCAATTTTATTACAAAAGATTATTACAAAGGTTAGTGTTCAACTGGGAAAATTTTACAGTTTGGAATGGCTTAAATGTTATATTTTCGTCATTATCAAATAAAAGTAAGCTTTTGTCTTCGTTTCAATAAGGTTGCTAGTGTGTTGCTGCTGGTGACAGTTCAATCCTGAAACAGTGATGTTTACAGGCAATGATTTTATAAGACTTAAAAATATCATCGTTTACAGGGGTGAAATAACTGTGATTGACTGTCACCGTTCATTAACATTTTTTTTTCTAGACCCAACTGCTTGGTCAGGATGTGAAGGAAGATCGGCAGAAGCCAGAAGTACCCGCTAACAACCACGAGGTTGAGGACATACCCATGCCGGAAAAGTGGACCGCCAACATGTTCTCAAATGAAAACCATCCGTATTCCTTAGAAGATGTGCTTGAAAATCGCCTGTATTGAACATTGCTCACAGTGCAAAGTTGTTTTTTTAAATAAACGACTGACTTGTATTAGAATATAATATCGAAATAAATAATTTCGCAGAAAAAAAAATGTCGATAATTACTTTCCTTTTTTATTTTAAGTAAGGGATGGGTAACAACTAGTTTATTTAATTTTAAACCGTCTTACAATGTTCCAACGTCTTAACACAGCAATGTGCCCACGGCTATCTTCCTATTTCCTAATACCAAGAATAAGAATGGACCCAGTACTGAGCCTTGACAAAGCCCGGAAGATTTCACGCCATTTGTAATCTGAAAATTGGAATATATTGTGTAGGTAAATATGAAATAATTAGCTTAGGAGCTTGTTTTGGATACCGTAATGAAAGAAGAAAGAAAAATATATTTTCAACACACTTGCTCATAAAATGGCTCTAATTTCACTACAGTTAGGCACATAATGACACCTATTATCAAACTGTGACTTTTTCATTACTATTATTCACTAGTGAGTTATAGAATTGGTTGAGTTGCTTTGTTCTTAGTGAGTTATAGGTTGCTTTTTGTTTGAGTTGCTTTGTTCTTAAAAACGATGATGATGATGATGATGGATGATGCTGGATGATGATGGATGATGCTGGATGATGATGGATGATGCTGGATGATGATGGATGATGATGATGGATGATGATGGATGAAGATGGATGATGATGAATGATGATGATGGATGATGCTGGATGATGATGGGTGATGATGAGTGATGATGGATGATGATGGATCATTTATTTAAAACGGTACCTACATAAAAATTGTATTATTTCAATAACAGACTGTACTTACATTATACAACTCTTAGGTTCTAATTCTACATTTTCATTTTGGAGTTTTTCGCATTAAACATTATTATTTGTTGTGCCACTTCTTCTTTCCAGCTAAAGCACTAAGAAGTATCGAAGGGTGGGCGTTTTTGGGGGTCTGTCTTATGTATTTTGACGTCGTTTCTGATTCTCAGCCTAATTTGAAGAATTTGATTTTAATTTTATTAGATTACTTAAAAATTGAAACAAATGTATATAATATAGGTGTCAGGTGTCGTAGAAGGCGACTAAGGCACTTACTAGAGAATGGGCAGCAGCGTTCTCTATGCATTTTACCACCATACTGCGATCGCCAACCCGCCTGCCAAGCGTGGCGATTACGGTAAGCCCCCCCAAATTGGGGGCAGCCTAGGTCCAGCATGGGACGTCTTCCGGCTGAAATGATGATGAATATGAGAATGATGATAATCTTCAGTCATAGTCTTTCCCTTTTGTATATTGTGCTCTTTTCCCCTTCCACCCCTCTCCAACTCTGTCTCAAGAGTCGTTTTCAGTTTCTTTGTGACTCCCACACGAAATTCTTAAACTCATTAGATAACTTGAAGCTTAAAATGCCTATGCATTCCACAACTTTCCCCGACCAATCCTTTACTCTCCAGGATGCTCGTTTCTGGAATGCATTGCAATTGGAATTAATGCGTTGCGCATCCAGCGGATTCCTAACGCCTTCACGCAGGAAGGATAACCTGTCATCGGTCCACCTTGTGGGAGGCCTTCCATCGCTACGTCTTCCAGTACGCAGTTGCCACTCCAGAACCCTTCGGCCCATCGGCCATCTGTTCTTCGAGCAATGTGCGCTGCCCACTGTCACTACTGATTGGCAATTAATTCGGGCTATGTCTGTTAATTTGCACTAACTTGCTTACATTTATTTGCGTTGCTTATATATTTACTATGTATGAATATATGTATCTATTATTTACGATATATATATGTCGGAGTTGGTTGTCAATCACAATTGTGGGTATTCGCAGAATTTGTTGTATTTTGTTTTCTTAATTATTAATTAACTTGTTTTTTTTCTATCAATTATTGTCTCATAAATCTAAACATAATTTATGGAGTACTTGGTATTCGCACTAATTGCTTTTGGCAACTTATTTCGATATTTGTGATCGATAGTTTTGTTCATAACAACTGATGTCAGTTACTTTGTTTTTAAAATGTTTACTTTGTTAAATCACTATTGTTTATTTACGATAATTATCCTTGTATTATTTGAATACTTTATAATGCAATTCTTATTAGATTTAGAATAATAATAGAGTGTTTTGTATCAAATAAACTCGTGACCTACTTCGGTACGTCAACGGACAGAGTTGTCATGGAGGGATTGTAAGGTGGGGGCATCGTCTTATAAAAGAGCGAGCACTCGGTATTCGAGTCAGTCGGTCCTCGGATTCGACTCATTACAGAGCTCCCGTGCTCCCGACAAAACTGTCGGTTTACTTGGTACAGCGCTGCTGTATATTAACATAGCTGGATCGGCTTGCTTATTGTGAGCGATACACTTTGTGTTTGGGTGGCTTACGCCGCTGTACGAACTGAGACCCGAAAGGGTTGTTCGTTTTAACTGTATTGTAACAGTACTTTTTAAACTTCGTTTTATTTTTGTTACTTATTACTATTTTTGTGTTATTTTATCGGTGTAATTATTTCTGTAATAAAAACCCTGTTATTGTTTATAAAGTCTTGTTTATCCCAATATAATGGGAACTCCAAATCCTGACGATATACCGCTCGGCAAATCCTGATCCTACATATAAATCTGTATCTATTTTTATTTGCGTTGCTAAGCAGACAATTTTTTCGAACACACTTTGAAGCAATGGACTAGCAATATCATCTATAAAAAAAACTTTTTAACAAAAAAAAATTACCGCCGAAAAAGAGGCGGTGACATAAAATTAAATAATGTATATCCAAAGTCACTGACTTTCGAACTCAGTTATTGGGGTTATACAAAAAGGTTTATAATTTTTTGGCTTTCAGTTTTCAAGAAAACTTTACGGTTAATTTTTTTTGCTAAAAAGTTTTTATTTTACAATTTTTTGAGACTATAATCTACTAATTACTACATGATTAATTTTTGATTACTTTTTTGTAATACACCACTTAGTATTAAAATCTGTGAGTGAACAATAAATCACCCCTATTTTCCCAACTTCAGAGTAAGTTTTTTTTTTAATTTATATGAGACCAACTTCGGGGTTATACCCTTTCCAATAAAAAAAGAATTATCAAAATCGAACTACGCTGTAAAAAGATATACGTGGTCATACATAAAAAAAATACGCGTCGAACCTCCTCCGTTTTTCGTCGGTTAAATAAATAAAAAGAAAAACCCTGACCGACTGACTCATCAACACCTAGGCCAAACCCTTGGACCTACTCCGTCAACGAAAATACGGGCCCGTCTGAAAATAGTTCGAAACTTCGAAGTGACTCCAACAGCTGATTAATTAACTTTTTTGGACGGGTAAAACCAATAGGGTATTTTCCAATTTGATAATAGTACATTATGGTACAAGTGTGTAACGTTGGTGATTATCGCTGAGGCGCCATTGAGACCCGAGCCGTCAGGCGAGGGTCTTAAGAGAGCCGAGGACGGTAATCATCAATACACACGTGTATCATACGACGTTTTTCAACACACTTGCGAAGAAAATGATACTAAATCATCATCATCATCATCATCCATCATCATCCATCATCATCATCATCCATCATCATCCATCGTCATCCATCATCATCCATCGTCATCCATCGTCATCCATCATCATTCATCATCACCCATCATCATTCATCATCACCCAGCATCATCCATCATCATCCATCGTCATCCATCATCATCATCGTCATCCATCATCATCCATCATCATCCATCATCATCATCCAGCATCATCCATCATCATCCATCATCACCCAGCATCATCCATCATCATCATCATCATCGTTTTTAAGAACAAAGCAACTCAAACAAAAAACAACCTATAACTCACTAAGAACAAAGCAACTCAACCAATTCTATAACTCACTAGTGAATAATAGTAATGAAAAAGTCAGTTTGATAATAGGTGTCATTATGTGCCTAACTGTAGTGAAATTAGAGCCATTTTATGAGCAAGTGTGTTGAAAAAACTATTTTAATTTGAAGATTGGGACGATTTCTTTAACAGAAAAATAAAAACAAATTTATTTATATCCATTTTCTCTACTTAGTTTGGCGCAGTTTTAGAAGTATTTGTGCACAGAGGCACCGCATACTAGTGATTTCACTTTCTATCCATAAAAAATATTGTTACCTAATTATAAACACGACACTCACTTGTTTACTTACTAACTACTTTAGTTTACACAAAGTTGACGTCACGTGATAAAAAGTCATCGTAAGGAGCGTTTTCGCGGTAAATTAAAAAACGCGAAAGATAAATTTGGTTCAAATCGTTTTTAATTTAGAAAATGGATTTAAATCAATTTACTTTTATTTTTCCGTTACATATTTCGTCCCAATCTTCAAATTAGAATAGTTTTTAATAAATTGGAAAATACCCTATTATAGGGAGTAAAGGGACAGCTGTCAAATCGTGTATTATTTCATTCTTAGTTTGGGCCCCAAACTAATCATAGGTCCGTAAGTGATACGGAGTAGGAAACGCTCGTAACTTCGACCGCGATTACGGATTTCGTGCTTAGAGAGTAGGCCTCCAGATACTGATTAATAGTGTAAAGAAATCATACACCTCAATTCAATATAGATAATGTTTATTTTCTTTTCATATAGATCAGTTAATTTACAATCATCACTTAGGTACTAATTAATTAATTCAAATATAAAAGAAGTTATACAGATCACTCAGACATCCTTACGGTTCAACGCCTCGAAAAATACTGACTATTTCCAAGCAAATCAGTTACCAACTGAATGTCCCCACTTTAAACAGAAGTCAACATTCAGCCGGCTAAACAACCAATCAGAGTAGAGTAAATAGTACATACAATCACTTGACTAACAAAATACATTAAAACTTATGATTAACTGTAAATAAACTTGCTTAATTTTAACAATAATAACTTAAATAATTATACAAAACAAATTTATATTTTAACACTAATTTTATACAAATAAATACCCAAAATAGATGTATTAAGTTTGTGCAACCACTAACGCCATCTGTCGCTAGTGGTAAAGTCTTATTCTTAATTATTATTTTACGAAATCATTACAATAGTAAGTTACGCAATTAGGGTGTAGAACTTACAAGATTTTCTCCCTAAACTGAGAGTAGTATACAGACGCCAGCACATTAAGCTACCCCAAACTGTCAAATTTTCCCAATTGAACATGAACCTTATTTGTTATGAAATAAAGTTCCAAATCTATCAAAGAAATTTGACAGATTGGAGTAGCTTGATGTGCTAGCCTCTGTACCTTTTTACTTAAGTTTGGTTTACGATTCGTTAACTACTGCCCGCAACTTCTTCCACGTGTTTTTTTTTTTTTGTTTTTGCTTGGCTCAGAGACGTGACATTAAATAGCCTGACCTTCGTTGAGAGTCCGGCTATCAGCCGCATCAATAAAAAATCTAATCCTACTGGTACAGACGACAGCACATCAAGCTATCCCAAACTGTATTTTTTTTTCAATTGAACATGAACCATAAGTGGCGTCTGCATGTATGTACATACACAACACTAGCGCGTTCAAACAAAGTTTGAACCACGACCAAATTTCCAGTTTACGTGAAAGTCGTAAGACACCACAATATATTAAAATAAAAGCTAAATTTCCTACCTGCGCTAGTACTTCGTTTATGATCCGCTACTAAGAGTCGCAGCGTGATGTTAAGTGGTATTCCCCAGGAATTAAGCTACCAAAAGCAAAAAGATTTTTTGCAAGCCCAACTGGTAGTTCCAAAGTTTGCTCGTTCAAACAAACAAACTTCAGCTTTATTTTTATATAATTATTATTTTACTGTACAGACACCAGCAGGTCAAGCTATCCCAAACTGTCAAATTTTCCCAATTGAACATGAACCTAATTCCATCGGAATAAAGTTGAAAAACTATCAAAGAAATTTGACAGATTTGGGGTAGCTTGATGTGCTGGCCTCTGTATAATACAAACAGCCATGGTCATCCACATGCTGTTTTCCTCTGGCGTCTGGCGGTACAGACGCAGCGACTTTAGTAGTCGGCTACTCGTTAAGACTGTGTATGGATATGACATTATCAAAGTCGCCAGTAAGTCGCTAACAAGCATGCTAACAAGCGGCAACTAAAGTCTCTGTGTGTGTACCTAGCATAACATGCCGCGACGTTAATGCGTCCGTTGGACCAACGGCCAATCCAGTGTTTACGGGCTCGATCGCTGCCATAGTAACTGAGGATTCTTAAGGAGACTCGCTTCGGGATAAAAAGTATCCTAAATTAATCCAAATCCCAAAAAAATACATCCTTATCCGTTCGGCAGTTTTTGCGTGATTGAGTAACAAACATCTAAACATACAAACAAGCGAAATTGGACATTTATAATAGCAGGTTAATAGGATAAATAAATCGCAAACGAGTTTTACAAAATATATATTGAGGGAAATAATAAAATATCTGAATAAACAATGGTTTGTTACCAATAATGTTTTTTTTTTGTAAATAGATATGGACAACGATGCTCCATTAAAAGTTGTTGCTATTTTAAACATGCAGCTAAACAATCCAAATGCTTTACAGTGTTAAGGGCAAGCCAGGACCAGTTAGTTAAGTTTTCTGGCCAAACAAAAGCTCATGTCAACAGAGGAATCTATCAATTAGATCATGATTTCAAAAGTCATCGTCGTGTTACAGTTATAGAATAAAAATAAAGCCTAAAAATAAGAGTAAAATATTTTATGGGACAGTGCTAATTATTATTTTTAATCTTTTGCTTTTATGAAATCATAAGTGAACCATATTCATTTTCCTGTGATTTGTCATAAACACAGTAGAATGATTTTTCTGAATGATTCTCGCAAAAATCTTACAGAAACACCCATTAAAAAAATTACACCATTTTTTAGACCATAGACGAAGGTAACTAAAGGAAGGGCCGGTCAAGCAGACTTTGGACTTAAACTTTGCAGTAAACTGTTACGGTTACAGTTCCGACACCATTATGTTCCCCGGTGCGATGCACGATCACAGTATTAAAGTCACTCAAATACCCAGTAGGTGCTGCATCAGTGTCGCACATGATTGCGTGCACGCCAGAAACACCGTACCCGCATGCCGAGACGAACTGAAAACAAAATTAAATACTTACTTAGCTGTTTTATATACAGGGTTATTGGAAAAACACCAACAACCTCGTATTGTAGTCATAATTATGAACAACTTTTACATGGGGGATCAAACCTTATAATTATAACTTTTAGTATGGTTTGGTCCCATACTAAAAGTTATTCATAATGATGAGTACAATGACCTATTCAAATCAAATCAATCAAATCAAAATATTTTTATTTCATATAAACCTGCATGGGCACTTATGAAACGTCAGAAGCTAGGTGCACGGTTCCAAAATGTTGTTTCCTATGGAGAAGAGCCGGCAAGAAACTCCACGGTTACTCTTTTAAACATAATTGGCTTTACCAATGTTTTCAAATTACAAAGATAAAATGTAGGTATGGGAGGACAGTGCAGGCCTGTCAATAAATACCAGGTACTTGACGAATACCGAGAAAATCGTCTACAAATCTACAGTCTGTAAGGCCTACAACGTTCTCTCATTCACAATAATAACATGTAAAATAATCTACTGTAATAAAAAGAACCTAATTAAACATAGTGACATGATTTCCATGACGATCACTAAAAGTAGTCGATATTAAAATTGATGTACCTATAATGTCAAATAATAACAAGAATATGTCAGCATTGTAAAAATAAAAATAAAATTGTATTTGAGAGCAGTTAATAGACTTTCACATAGTTATGTTGTTAATGAGGTACCAGGGAAGCCACATGTGCAGAAGGAATTAATGCCAAACTTCCCTGTCTTCAACGTAGTCTTTTATCTTATAATATGCTTTTTTGATAAGGACACGTTTGATGTGCGTTTTAAACTTTCCATCGCTAAGTTCTGTAACTGACTTTGGCAACTTGTTATTAAGAGGTTGTTGATGTTTTTCCAATAACCCTGTATACTTAATCATATTGGAACGAATTTCTTTACGTGGCTTGCGGTAGGAATTAATAGAAATCGTCACGGGGCACTTTGCGTTATGCCTCGTCCATGCGAGTTTATCTCTCGCGAAAGAAAGAGAAAGTGTGTGTGAACTTAATACCCTTTTTTAAAGAGAATGCGTTTTTTTTTTTTTGGAGTGTGGGCAGTCATCAAATGACTTCTCCCGCTCTGGGTAGAGAGCAAGAGGGCATGTCAGACTTTTGCTGACTAAAACCCACCTGTGTTTCCATTTGCCCGTGTGCCAGGGGCGACGGTGTCTCTTTCGAACAACCCGCACCCCTGGCAGGCATCGGCCCTTGTGGACCCCACCACTTGTTGCTGACATCCCTGCGGGCGCGCGTGGAACACAACGCGCCGTCCCTCCTACCACTTTTCGGCCGCAGGGGATAGGGAGAGCGGCCAACGCTATACCGACACTCCTTTTCCCCTGCGGCCCCACCGCATCCGCCATCAAACGGTGGCGGCCCCGTCCAGGCCACGGAAGGGAAGAGCGCTGCTCAGAAGCACCGGCACTCCTCCTCTGCCGCAGCCCGTAACCCTCAGCCGCGATGCCTCCCATTCGACATCGCGGCCCGACTCAGTTGCGGTGCACCTCACCGCAACCTACTTTTTGGCCGCTACGTCATCAGCTTTAAGGCAAAAGCCCTGACGAGCGGCTCCACCTTTGGGTTCCTCTTCGCTTCACCGTGGCTGGGAGACCACGGTTACTGAGCCCCCCGCAACGACAATGCGGGAACCCACTCGGGGGGGAAAGAGGATGCGTTAAGGTAGCTCGCTCTATTCCAATTTCCTAAAATGTTTAGCAATTTGCTCTCATTGTTTCATGAAAAAAACATTGAATGAACTTAGAGCAATTAAATGAAAAGAAGCTTTTGCAAATTTCAGGTTAGTGACAGGTTGTATATTGATTAAACTGTTATTTACGAACGTAACACTTACGTATTTACAGGTTTACAAAGACTAAATCCTCATTACAACTCTCCTAATTCAGTTAATTCCATTGAATGAGTATTTCATGAAAAAGTCGTATCAGAAAATTTGAATTTCGCGAGAGACCTTGGAACTTCACCATAAAAATTCCGAGCCAGCCCGTCCCTTGCTTGCTTGCCCGTCAGCGATGCCCTAAGCCGAAGTCTGTACCCAAGAGGGAGTGCCCTTTACGTGAAGTCTAGTCACGTAATTTTAAGGCCTGGCTTAAAACATAATATTGAAAACGTACCTACGTGAAGTGACCGAAGTGAACTGCCATTTCATTTTGCTAAGATTTACACTACTGAGAGCTCACTTCACCTAGGTGTTCACGATGAGATTTGAACAAAATTAATCAAAATTGTACTTTTTAAATGTTCTTGAATTCGCGCCATCGCTACATAATTGTTTTCAAGACACTTGCTCATAAAATGGCTCTAATTTCACCGCAATTAGGCACATAATGACACCTATTAGCAAACTGTGACTTTTTCATTACTATTATTCACTAGTGAGTTATAAGTTTTTTTTTAAAATTGGTTGAATTGCTTTGTTCTTAAAAAGTTTCGATACAAAAAAGGTCGTGTTCAATAGTACAAATAAATTAATGTACCTATTGCTTGCTCATTTCGCGCAATTTCATATTTAAATAGATAATTTCAACTTGTACGTTTTTAATAAATAAAACTTTCACTAAAATATAACTTTTGTTTTCTCTGTAATAAAGAAAACTTTGAATTCCCCATTTTGTACGTGGCTAAAACCCTATCGGGAAAAAGCCAAAAAAAAATAAACCTCATTATTTTACGCCACGTTCCGAGTTACAATAATATCGATTTGACTGCGCTCACACCCATTCCGAATTGGCGTGAGCGCGACAACGACGTCCCGCGAATCGTCACAGATGACGTCATGACATGCGCCATCTTCGGATAACGCCGATCATGCGTTATACTAATATCACCGTGAGCGCTGTCAAAAATGACAGTTGTGCTGTTTTGTTTTGAGTCGCATCAAATCTTTAGTTATCTTAGATTTATTTGAAATAATGCTTCGATCTCAAAAGAAGAAATGTGTGGTGTAAAATGACGGTTCTTAGCTGTCAGAATCGTGATATCTAACACGGAACGCAAAATATCGGTGTGCAGCGCTATTTTTCTAATTCGGAATGCGGCCTTAGTCCATGGCCGATCGCCATTGTTAGATGCGCGCGCATTGTAGTTATTTATTCATTAAAATGACTACAAGTACTAGTTATGAAGAAAATGATATAATTATGTTGTAACACCGCTCGATATACGATGTGAAGCCCTTAACGTTATGGAAAGTTTACTACCTAAAAACTCCAAGGACAAAATGATTTTTTACTATTATTTTCTTCACAAGTGTGTTGAAAAACGTCGTATGACGTATGGTACACATGTGTATTGATGATTACCGTCCTCGGCTCTCTTAAGAACCTCGCCTGACGGCTCGGGTCTCAATGGCGCCTCAGCGGTAATCACCAACGTTACTCACTTGTACCATAATGTACTATTATCAAAAAGGTAATAAGGAGGAATGTTCTTTGGACATACTTACAGGAATATCAATTCGCCAATCGACTAACGGAGGTTCTAGTAAAACAGGTTGAAGTTTCACTCCATGAGAAGTCGGCACAGTTCCTGGCGATAGATCAAAACATACAGGTCAACAAATTTCGTCGGTTATAAAAAAAAACTGCCTCAGATACTCCTAATAAACTTAACTTCAAGGGACCGCGACTTACGTATTTGATATTAATTTGAACTTGATATTTCTATGCGTTCCTGAGAAGAAGGGTCTTGACAGACAGTTGAGCCGTATGATTACTGATACATGCATGAACTGAATGGACAGGTCCACTCAATCTGTGTGGTTCTTTCCTCAAAAGACCATTTCAGACACCAATCCACATGGTCTTCACATGATCTGACCAAGATTATGTCTGGATTTTAAAAGAGACTGTGACCTCTGAGTTTGTTTCAGCCTTTTTTCTGAGAGTAGTCAGATAGGAAACGCCGACCTCATCTAGTTTAAAAAAATATGATTGACGTGTAAAAGTGTTTGTACAAACCTACTTACAGAAATAAAATCATTTATCATAAAATGGACGGACAACGAAGTGATCATCCGGACAACGAAGAGTTCCGTTTTTCGTTTAGAGGTAAGATTCCATAAAAAAAATATTAAAACTCACCGATCCTTGTTTCACTGCACTGCGCTTGCGCATTGATAGTAATTGCGCAGGCTAGGACCAATACACATATTGTAGAGAACATGATGACCAAATGACCAGCTAAGTGTACCCAGATATGAAAAGAACAAGGCTTTATATATGCCTCAAAAAATATAAAACAATTTTTTTTAATTGACTCTAAAATCGAATAATTAAATTATACGGTACGTAATTAGTGCAGAAAACGAATTGATTAGCAAAGCAGCGCTAATTAGTAGCGTGACCTATTCATTTAGTAATTTATATTAAATATAAAATTATATTTGATTTACATAGCGTTCTCTAGTCATCTCCACGCAACACAAGCCCTAATATTTTTTATGATATCTTCGAAATTAATAACAGAGGTGAGTTTAACCTATATAAATAACAACAAAAGTCCTGACTGACTGACTCATCAACGCCCAGCCCAAACCCTTGGACCTAGAAAGCTAAAATTTTGCACAGAGGTTCCCTTTATAATGTAGTCAAGGAATAAGGAAGGATTTTCCGAAATTCAACCCCTAAGGGAGTTAAATAGGGGATGAAAGTTCCGCGCGGCCGAAGCCGCTGGCAAAAGATAGTCCTACATAAATTAGAGACGATTATTTTGCCATCACTCGGCTTACCAAACACTTTAGACTCCGATCTATAACCTGACAACCTGTCTGTAACTGAATTGACACTGAGAAAATTGAATTTCGCGGGCTTATACTAGCGCTTTCGCAGGAGCATACGAGGCAACAGTAAATTTTACGGTATTTAGGTGGGCACAGCTCCAATCTCACTGTTTCTTGACAGAAATTTCAGAAATTTGAAGTTACCTCTAGTCTTGCCCCCCCGAGTGGATTCCCGCATTGTCGTTACGGGGGGGCTTAGTAACCGTGATCTCCCAGCCACGGTGAAGCGAAGAGGAACCCAAAGGTGGGGGCTTTTGCCTTCAAGCCGGTGACGTAGCAGCCAAAAAGTAGGTTGCGGTGAGGTGCACCGCAACTGAGGTGGGCCGCGATGTCGAATGGTAGGCATCGCGGCTGAGGGTTACGGGCTGCGGCAGAGGAGGAGTGCCGGTACTTCTGAGCAGCGCTCTTCCTTTCCGTGGCCTGGACGGGGCCGCCACCGTTTGATGGCTAATGCGGTGCGGCCGCAGGGGAAGAGAATTGTCGGTATAACGTTAGCTGTTATCCCTATCCCCTGCGGCCGAAAAGTGATAGGCGGGACGGCGCGTTGTGTTCCACGCGCGCCGTCGTCGTCTTGCGGGCCCCATCATTTTTTGTGCTGACATCTCTTTGAGGCGCGTGTCGAACACAACGCGCCGTCGACTTGGGCTTGGTCCTTACCGGACAGCGGCATGCCTACGGTGGCCGGAAATCGGCCTGGGATTCCCGACGCCCAGGGCGTCTCCGTATCCTGCGGCGGCTAGGGTCACGAGGGCGCTTATGCTGCCTCTCCCTCACGTGCGCCGCCTCCCTCTTCGCGAGCAGTACTGCTTCGCTGAAGGAGGTGACGGCTACCCATGACCTCTCGGTCCGTACCATGGCCTGCACCAGCACCGGACGCGAGAGATCGCCGCCGCCGATCGCCTCCACGAGGACACGGCGGTGCTCCGCCCAAGCAGGGTAGACTGCCACCGTGTGCTCCACCGTGTCCTCAGGGCGATCTTCGCAGTGGAAACACCCGGGCGTTTCCTCCCGCCCTATCCGAAACAGGAACCTCCCGAAACAGCCGTGTCCGGTGAGGACCTGCGTCAGGCGGAAGGTGAGGACGCCATGCCGCCTCTCAAGCCACTCCTCAAAGAGGGGACTTACCGCCGCAATCGTGGTGTGCCCAAATTATGCGTGGGTCATACATAAAAAAAATAAAAATAAGTACGCGTCGACTTGAGAACCTCCTTCGTTTTTTCGTCGGTTAAAATGGTCTATTGCTTATGAAAACAAGTTTAAGTAAAATAAACAATTGGTTTATAAAATATTCAATTAATGCTAATTGAATCACATTAATCGTAAATTAAAACTCAATTTTGTTACCATCAATTGTTTTTTCAAGCTTACAAAATAGATGAAAGAAACAATATTCATTTCTGTAATTGTTTAAAAATACTCAATACTATTGGTCAAAACATAAAATATTGTAATTTTTTCATCAGACCCGTGGTAGATGTGCAAATCTCTTCAAAAACTAGAAAACTTTTTTTAATAAAAAAACTGCACCCAATTTGCCCGTTTAAGAGCTACGGTACAAGAAAAGGGACACATTGTAGTAGGTATATCTTCTTCAATTACCCTAACAACAACTCATATGTAGTTAGGTACCTTGATTTATAGGGACAGTTAATATCTCCCAGAATTAAAGCTCCTGGTCCCTATTAACTTCCCTTCTTTACTAACACATTCCTCTCCTAAGAATTGATGTGGTGTGGTAAACGGTTTGTTTACTACAGCGGGCGTAGCATGACGCTTTGTATTTCTACGAAGAATAGACAGTTCTTTTTCAATACAAAGTGACATTTCGCGTTCACACATTTTTTTTATCGCACCGTAGATATCCTTCTACAATCTGTTAATTAGTCTTTCGTTTCTAACGATATTTGACTAGGTCCTTAAAAATGTAGACTCTCAGAATAATATTTCTTCCCAAACTGTCAAAATCACACTGACAACAAAACTTTCTACTCGACGGCCACAAAGTAGAAATATATACGTTTATCTACCAAAATCATGATTCGTTTAGAACGCATAACTGTGATAATGAATAGAAAAACATAGCTATCTCATGTCCGCAATTTCATCTGCATGATTTTTTTCTTTTTACTTGGCTCAGAGGCTTGACGTTAAAAAGACTGACATTGCTTAAGAATTCGGCTATCATCATAAAAAATCAAATCCGACTGGATTGTTTCACATATTAGCAAGTTCAATCAAAGTTTCAACGACGACAACGCTTCCGGTTTGCGTGGAAATCGTAAGACACCACAGTATACTAAAATAACAGCTATATTTCCTGCGTTATTACTTCGTGTTTGCTCCACTCCTAAGGGTCGCAGCGGAAAGTGTGAGTTGGTGTACAGACGCCAGCAGGTCAACCTACCCCAAACTGTCAAATTTCCCCAATTGAACATGAACCTTATGCTTGCGGTATAAAGTTCCCCCGAGTGGGTTCCCGCATTGTCGTTGCGGGGGGGCTCAGTAACCGTGGATTCCGGCCACGGTGAAGCCAAGAGGAACCCAAAGGTGGGGCCGCTCGTCAGGGCTTTGCCTTCAAGCCATTGATGTAACGGCCAAAAAGTAGGTTGCGGTGAGGTGCACTGCAACTGAGGTGGGCCGCGATGTCGAATGGGAGGCATCGCGGCTGAGGGTTACGGGCTGCGGTAGAGGAGGAGTGTCGGTGCTTCGGAGCAGCGCTCTTCCCTTCCGTGGCCTGGACGGGGCCGCCACCGTTTGATGGCGGACGCGGTGGGGCCGCAGGGGAAGAGGAGTGTCGGTATAGCGTCAGCCGCTCTCCCTATCCCCTGCGGTAGACGGGACGGCGCGTTGTGTTCCACACGTGCGCCGTCAAAGATGTCAGCAACCACTGGTGGGGTCCGCAAGGGCCGATGCCTGCCAGGGGTGCGGGTTTGTTCGAAAGAGATACCACAGCCCCTGGCATACGGGCTACTGAGGGAACACGGGTGGGTTTTAGTCAGTAAAAGTCTGACACGCCCTCCTGCTCTACTCTGCAGCAGGAGAAGTCATTTGATGACTTCCCAACCAAAAAATAAAAAACGGTATAAAGTTGAAAATCTATCAAATAAATTTGACAGATTAGAATAGCTTGATGTGCTGGCGTCAGTACCTTTCCTCAAGAATAGTTACAAATACAAAAAAAAATACTCGACTGGTAGTTCCAGAGATTGCGTGTTCAAACTAACAAATTCTTCAGCTTTATTAAAATATACTAGCAAAAGCCAGCGGCTTCGCCCGCGCTGAGGTCGAAATAATTTTATCCCACGGAAACGTACTACCGAGATAAAAATACCCTATATGTTAATCCAGGTCATAAACTATACGAGTGCCAAATTTCATCCAAATCCGTTTAGCCGTTTCTGCGTGATTGAGCAACAAACATCTTAACATATAAACTTTCACATTTAAAATATTAATAGTAGGACTTATACATATATTAAATGTGAAAGTTTGTAAAATGAAAGTTTGTAAATATACATATATACCTATATATATATATTTCATCATCATCAGCCTATAATGTTCCCACTGCTGGGACACAGACCTCCTCTCGGTGAGAGGGATTGGGCCGTAATCCGACACGCGGGCCCAGTGCGAGTTGGTAGATGTCACATGTCTTCGAATTTTTTGATTCTAGGACATGCCGGTTTCCTCACGATGTTTTCCTCCACCGTTTTGAGAAATATTATATTTATTATTATTTCATAATAGGTACAGTATAGATAGCCATGGTCATCCACATGCGTTTTCCTCTAGCGTCTGGCATGTAGCCTAATGCTAGGACCAGACGCTACTCGTTGACGATTTCAAAAACTGTGTGTAGACATGAAATTATTAAAATTGCCAACAAGTCGCTGACAAGCGGCAACTAAAGTCGCTGCGTGAATCAAAATATTTTTATTTCATATGTGGTTTAAGAACTTTATTATTCCTCATTAAGAATTAACAATAATTCACTTACTGAGAAACTAAATTTACATAAAATGTTATGAGCGTACAACAACTACGTAAAAATTAAAATAGGAAGGTAGTGATAAAAAAAGTTCATATCAACTAATCACCAACCGAGTAAACACGGATCTAAAGTAAAAGTAGATGTACGACTAGATGGGGCATACATGGCAACGTACTAATACTAACTAATGGTTTTTATTTTAATTGTTTGCATGGACATGTTTCCTAAAGCCAGTTTTTTTTTTCCGACTTCAAAAAGGAGTAGGTTATGAATTCGGTGTGTTAATTATTTTTTCTTTATTATAATAATTGTTATTGACACATAATATATGATTTAAGTTGTTTTTTAAAACTAGACATACTTTCCGCTTCTTTTATTTCCAGGGGTATTTTATTGTACATGTTAACACCTTCAAATTCTATGGTTTATTCATATAAACCTGCATGGGCACTTATGAAACGTCAGAAGCTAGGTGCACGGTTCCAAATTGTTGTTTCCTATGGAGAAGAGCCGGCAAGAAACTCCACGGTTACTCTTTTAAAAATGATTGGCTTTAACAATGTTTTCAAATTACAGAGACAAAATGTATGGGAGGACAGTGCAGGCCTGTCAATAACGAATACAGAATAGAAAATCGTCTTTAAATCTACAGCCTCTAAGGCCTACAATGTTCTCTCATTCACAATATGTAAAATAATTTACATAAATAAAATGAACCTAATTAAACATAGTGACATGATTTACATGACAATCACTAAAAATAATCGATACTAAAATTGATGTATTATGTCAAATAATGACGAGAATATGTCAGCATTGTAAAAATAAAAAGAATAAAAAAGAACATTGAGAGCAGTTAATTGACTTTCACATAGTTATGCTGTTAATGAGGTACCAGGGAAGCCACATGTGCAGAAGGAATTAATGCCAAACTTCCCTGCCTTCAACGTAGTCTTTCATCTTATAATATGCTTTTTTGATAAGGACACGTTTGATGTGCGTTTTAAACTTTCCATTGCTAAGTTCTGTAACTGACTTTGGCAACTTGTTGTAGAAGCGGATACTGTTTATTACAAATGACTTGCTAGTTTTAGTCAATCTAAATTTTGGAATCACAATTTCATCTTTACTACGTGTATTCAGATTATAGAAATCACATCGTTTTTTGAAAAGGCCTAAGTTTTTGCGAACATACAAGATATTTTCTAGGATATAAAGAGACGGCAGAGTTAGAATATCAATTTCGCTGAATTTGTTTCTAAGAGACTCGCGAGGCCCCATTTTATAGATTGCGCGGATTGCCCTCTTTTGTAAAATGAAAATTGAATCTACGTCAGCTGCCGATCCCCACAACAGAAGGCCATAAGACATAATACTGTGAATATAAGCAAAGTAAACTAATCTAGCTGTGGCTATATCAGTCAACTGCCTTATCTTTCTTACTGTGTAAGCAGCTGAGCTTAATCTACTTGAAAGAGCTCTAATGTGAGCACCCCATTGCAATTTTGAATCTAAAGTAATTCCCAAAAATACAGTTTCCGAAATGGCTTCTTGCCATGAAGTTTTAAGTTTAGATCTACTTGTGGTACATTTGGTAACGAGAACTTAAAACATTTAGTTTTGTTCGCATTGAGTAAAAGATTATTAGCAGCAAACCATTTCGAAAGAACAGCTAGACTATCATTGACATGTAAGACATCCGTACCTTTTATATTTATTCAAAAATTAAGAGTAGTGTCATCAGCGAATGAAATTATATCCGAGAAGGTAGCTATCAGGTAAGGAAGGTCATTAATATAGACTAGAAATAAAAAAGGGCCAAGAATTGAACCTTGAGGCACGCCCATCTTAACTAGAGACCCCGAGGACGTCGCCCCATAAACGTTTACTTTTTGCATAACATGTGGCGGCGTTAACGCGTCCGCTGGACCAACTCCCAATCCAGTGTTTACTGGGTCGATCGCTGCCGCTCATAGTTGAAGATTTATATGAACAATAGCTTCGGGGTAAAAAGTATCATATGGTAATCCAGGTTTTAAACTATGTGTGTGCCAAATGTTATGCAAATCCGCTCGGCCGTTTTGCATGATTGAGTAAGAAAATTCGAAACAAATCTAAACATTGGTACAAACTTTGACATATATAAGTAGGTTAATAGGATAAATAAATCACAAACGAGTTTTACAAAATATATATTGAGGGAAATAATAAATAACAATAATTGTTTTTTTTTTTTGTAAATAGATATGGACGACAACGCTCCATTAAAAGTTGTTACTCTTTTAAACATGCAGCTAAACAATCCAAAAGCTTTACAGTGTTTAGGGCGAGCCAGGATCAAAAGTCAGGAGGGAAACAAAAGGTCGCGGCAACAGAGGAATCTCTCAAAATTAGAACATGATTTCAAGAGTAATCGTTGTGTTACAGTAATAGAATAAAATAAAGCCTAAAAATAAGGGTAAAATATTTTAAGGGATAGTGCTAATTATTCTTTTTAATCTTTTACTTTTTATGAAATCGTAAGTGAACCAATTTTTTTTCCTTATACTTATCATAAATACAGTACAATGTTTTTTTTTTTACAAAAATCTTACAGAATCACCCATTAAAAAAAATACATCATTTTTTAGACCATAGACGAAGGTAATTAAAGAAAGGGCTGGTCAAACAAACTTTAGATTTAAGCTTTGCAGTAAACTGTAACGGTTACAATTCCTACACCCTTATGTTCCCCGTTGCGATGCACGATCAGAGTATTAAAGTCGTTGAAATTCCCAGTAGGTGCTGCATCAGTGTCGCACATGATTGCGTGTACGCCAGAAACACCGTACGCGCATTCCAGGACGTACTGAAAACAAAATTATACACTTAGCTGTTATTTTTATTCTTATATACTTAATCATATTGGAATGAATTTCTTAGGCCGCTGACTCGAATCTTGCAGGCAGCGGGGCGGTGACGGGGGCGGTGACGGCGGCGGCGCGGGAGCGGCGCGGGCAACGGTGACCGGCACCCTAATTGCGTAACTCACGATTCATCATAATCTGTATCGTTTTGAAACGGATTGTTAAACCATTGCTTCATATGTTCGAAAAATGTGTCTGTTCAACAACATAAATAACGCAATGAATATTGTTTAACTGTGAAGACGAAACCAATTATGATCAATCGTGAGTTACGCAATTAGGGTGCCGTTCTCGAACGAAACCAGCGGGCAGATCGCGCGACACTATAGCGGCTGTGTTCGTGGTTTAGTCATTGAGATATTTGTTTTTATTCGCGAACGAAATGTCTGAACAACGGCGACAACAACTTTTTGATTGAAATTGATTCCTAACGCTCGATATATTGTGAGCAAAAGAAGAAGGAAATCCCGCACGCGCGGTCACCGCTTGACTGGAGTGCACCGCTCGCGCCGCTCGTTGCCCGCTGTTTTCGAGGGCCGTTCCATTTGATTTTATGCATTAGATCCTGCCGCTCCCGCGCCTCCGCCGCCGCCGCCCCGCTGCCCGCAAGATTCGAGGCAGAGGCCTTAAACATGGCTTGCGGTAGCAATTACTAGTGGAAATCGTCACTGGGCATAACGCTCTTTGCGTTATGCTTCGTCTATGCGACATTATCTCTCGCGAAAGAAAGATAAAGTCATTAAATGGGATCATAATGATCTTAGAGAATAATGAAAAAATAATAGTTTAAAAAACTAAAAAACACGCTTTTAGCACGCACTAAAAATTACAAAATAATTCGGACATTTAGTTTGATGACTCAAGAGTTTTCCCTTTGCCAAATCTTCATTAGATCGCAGGTAAACATAAACAATTTCAGTCCGTGATGAACGATAAATAATTAATTATGCGAAATGGTTATAAGTAGGTAGGTAATCATCTTTATTAAATATTTACTATGATTAAAGCATGGAGCGTTTATGTAATCCTTACTCTTTTTGGACAACCCTTTCATTTGATACCCATATCATGGGGGTGCATTTCAAATACCCTGTCCGCCATATTGGATATAAGTCACGTGACTACTTTTTTCGTATTCCTGAAAGCAAACCCTTTCATTTGATACCAATATCATGGGGGTGCATTTCAAATAGCCTGTCCGCCATCTTGGACGTCCGCCATATTGGATTTAAGTCACGTGACTATTTTTTCGTATTCCTGACAGCAAACCCTTTCATTTGATACCCATATCATGTGGGTGGATTTCAAACAGCCAGTCCGCCATTTTGGGGAGGCCGCCGTATTGGATTTGTAATGGTTTTTCTTAGCTAGTCATGTATTGTCATCAGAACTCAGAGCGTGTGCAAAATTTCATCTTAATCGAAGACCGAGAAGTGGGTCAAATTAGGATTCCAAGATTTTCTTACATACATAGTTACGAGTGAAGCTAATAAAAGCATGTTAAAAAGAGCTTTTACAATTTTCAGGTTAGTTTGGGTTTTTTTTTTTTTTTTTTTTGGGTGGGAAATCATCAAATAACTTCTCCCGCTCTGGGTGGAGCAGGAGGGCGTGTCAGACTTTTACTGACTAAAACCCACCCGTGTTCCTTCAGTAGCCCGTATGCCAGGGGCTGTGGTGTCTCTTTCGAACAAACCCGCACCCCTGGCAGGCATCGGCCCTTGCGGGCCCCATCATTTTTTGTGCTGACATCTCTTTGAGGCGCGCGTGGAACACAACGCGCCGTCGACTTGGGCTTGGTCCTTACCGGACAGCGAGCTACCCATTACTCGCCGTCCGCAAGCTCATGCCTACGGTGGCCGGAAATCGGCCTGGGATTCCCGACGCCCAGTGCGTCTCCGTATCCTGCGGCGGCTAGGGTCGCGAGGGCGCTTATGCTGCCTCTCCCTCACGTGCGCCGCCTCCCTCTTCGCGAGCATCACTGCTTCGCTGAAGGAGGTAACGGCTCCCCATGCCCTCTCGCTCCGTACCATGGCCTGGACCAGGGCCGGACGCGAGAGATCGCCGCCGCCGATCGCCTCCACGAGGACACGGCGGTGCTCCACCCAAGCTGGGCAGACCGCCACCGTGTGCTCCACCGTGTCCTCAGGGCGATCTTCGCAGTGGAAACACCCGGGCGTTTCCTCCCGCCCTATCCGAAACAGGAACCTCCCGAAACAACCGTGTCCGGTGAGGACCTGCGTCAGGCGGAAGGTGAGGACGCCATGCCGCCTCTTAAACCACTCCTCAAAGAGGGGACTTACCGCTGCAATCGTGGCGTGCCCAAGGTTAGTTAGGGTAAGGTTGTATGTTGATTAAACTATTATTTACGAACATAACACGATGTGTTTATAATGATTAAATCCTCAATATAACCCTCCAAATTCATTTAATCCTATTGAATGAGTATTTCATGAAAAAGTATCAGAATACTTGAATTTCGCGGGATACCTTGGAACTTTCACCTTAACAATAATTCCGAGCCAGCCCGTCCCTTGCTTGTATACCCGTCTGCAATGCCCTAAGCTGAGGTCCGTACCGGTACCCCACTGGGGGGTGCCCTTAGCGTGTAGTCACATCATTTTAAACTTCTAAGCCTTGGCTTTTTGTTTTGGGTGGGAAATCATCAAATAACTTCTCCCGCTCTGGGTGGAGCAGGAGGGCGTGTCAGACTTTTACTGACTAAAACCCACCCGTGTTCCCTCAGTAGCCCGTATGCCAGGGGCTGTGGTATCTCTTTCGAACAAACCCGCACCCCTGGCAGGCAAAAGACTATCACACCGCGAGTGGGATTCGAAACCGCGACTCGCTGCGCTCAAACGCGCTAACCCAAGTACGGTAACCGCTAAGTTATCATGCCATTTTTTTAATTAAAACATAATAATGAACACGTACAGACGCCAGCACATCAAGCTTCTCCAATCTATAAAATTTTTTTTTGGATTTTCAACTTTAAAACATTTACGTAAAGTTCATGTTCAATTGGGAAAATTTGACAGTTTTGGGTAGCTTGATGTGCTGACGTCTGTACTTATGTGAAGTGAGCAAGCGAGGTGAGCTGTCATTCCACTTTGTTAAGGGCGCATTCCGTATTACAAAAATAGCGCTGTGAGCGCTCACATCGATATTTTGCGTTCCGAGTTAGATATCACGATTCTGACAGCTAATAACCGTCATTTTTGTCAAAAATACGGAACGCTCATGATCGCGATAAAAGTGTTCACTCAACGTTAATACATATATTCACCATATTACATGTGTACACCGCACATTTCTTCTTCTTAGGTAGCACTACTTCAAATAATTCTAAGTTAGCTAAAGATACGAAATAGCCCAGCTGTCATTTTTGACAGCGCTCACGGTGATATTAGAATATCGCATGGTCGGCGGTATCGCAAGATGAATCCAATGACGTCGTCTATGACGTTTCGAGGGACATCGTTATCTTTACACTATTGACAGCTCACTTCACCTAGGTGTTCACGATGAGATTGTTAACAGAATAGGTACAGACATTACAATTTGACAGATTGGGGTAGCACATCAAGCTACCCCAATCTGTAAAATTTCTTTGATAGTTTTTCAACTTTATTACAATGGAATAAGGTTCATGTTCAATTGGGAAAATTTTACAGTTTGGGATAGCTTGACCTGCTGGTGTCTGTACATCGAAATTATTGAACTGGCTCTATCGCCACATAATTAAGTTTTTCAAATAAGGTAATAAAGAGGAACGTTCTTTGGACATACTTACAGGAATATCAATACGCCAATCGGCTATCGGGGGTTCTAGTAAAACAGGTTGAAGTTTCACTCCATGAGAAGGGGTCCGTGGCTTAGGCCCCCAGTGATCGACGCACCTGTGGCCGACGCCCCCGATACGATTAATTTAATTCAAAATTATTTTTGATCAAATGTACTGTCAGGCACAAAAATTGTTTTACAAAAATATTAAATATACTTAATATTTGTCGGGGTACGTAGCAAGGTGTCGGTGTTTTGAGGGGAAACAAATGTTTATGTTGAACACTATTTATTAAATCACTCTCAAACTGTTCTTAATGTTAAAATGTTAATGAATACACCCGGCTAACGCGGTAGACAAAAGTGCACTGAATCTAATATAAATTACATGAAACAAGTACCTAATAAAATTAGGTCAACGCGTCACGCCGTAATAGCAAACTAAGGTGTTCGGTGAAAACACCGAACAATATTGATTGTAAGTATATGCATAACATTAAATCGTAATTTGAACATAACATAACATTTAATCGAAATGCTTTTATATTAGAGGTATGTTTTGAAAAATTAAAGTCTTAGTAATTTTTCATTATTTATTTATATATCTCGATAAGAAATCTAGTATTTTTTTTTTATAAATCACAGTTTTATTATATCAAGAGAATCATTTAACTTAATTATTATAATCAGTCTCAAATGTAATAAAATAAGATAGTAATTTTAAATAATCAGTCTTAAAAATTACTGCAGAGCAACTAACTTTTTACATAATGAAATGTTCTTTTATCTTTGTAACAATAATAATTAAACATATTCAACTGTGAAACAAATGAGAATAATTTTACCTAATTATATCAGTCAGTTTCAATAGCAATAACACAACAAAATAATCAGGCTTAAAAAACAAAAGTACTCGTAGAGTAACAAATTTTTTACATGTGAAATGTTATGAAATTTTGCTAGCATAGAAATAATCAACTGTAAAAACTTAAACAAACAAATAGATAACTTTTGTTTAGCAAGGAAAAATACCTAGGTGTTCACGATGAGATTGTTAACAGAATAGGTACAGACATTACAATTTGACAGATTGGGGTAGCACATCAAGCTACCCCAATCTGTAAAATTTCTTTGATAGTTTTTCAACTTTATTACAATGGAATCAGGTTCATGTTCAGTTGGGAAAATTTTACAGTTTGGGATAGCTTGACCTGCTGGTGTCTGTACATCGAAATTATTGAACTGGCTCTATCGCCACATAATTAAGTTTTTCAAATAAGGTAATAAAGAGGAACGTTCTTTGGACATACTTACAGGAATATCAATACGCCAATCGGCTATCGGGGGTTCTAGTAAAACAGGTTGAAGTTTCACTCCATGAGAAGTGGTCCGTGGCTTAGGCCCCCAGTGGTCGACGCACCTGTGGCCGACGCCCCCGATACGATTAATTTAATTCAAAATTATTTTTGATCAAATGTACTGTCAGGCACAAAAATTGTTTTACAAAAATATTAAATATACTTAAATTTTGCTTTAAATTTTGCTAGCATAGAAATAATCAACTGTAAAAACTTAAACAAACAAATAGATAACTTTTGTTTAGCAAGGAAAAATACTTTATTAATAGGGTGAAACACTTTTCTCATTTACTGTACTAAGTGAAAAAGCACAAAAAAATAAAGATATTAAATTAATCGTATCGGGGGCGTCGGCCACAGGTGCGTCGACCACTGGGGGCCTAAGCCACGGACCCATGAGAAGTTGGCACAGTTCCTGGCGATAAATCTAAAAATACAGGTCAAATATGCAAGGTTGCAAACAATTACTTGATTTGACCCAAACAAATAAATAAACAAACAGGACAACCTAAATAAAACTGTTTAAAAAACGATATTTTTGATAATTGTTAATTTTTTTTTTTTTTTTTTTTTTTTTATTTATTTAGGATCTCCAACAAAGGATACACGTATACATTATAAATTTAAGTAATAACAAGGTTCTTTTACGTGTGCTCCTTCAATTACAGGAGACCACAGCATGCACGTAATATGACTAAGTGTAAACACGATAAACACGAAGAAAACAATGATAAATGATGAAAAAAATATGATGAGATTAGAGAAAATATAGAAAAAATTAATAACAATTTAACATGTAAGATTGAGCATTTAAATATCGATTAAAACATAAAGTTAAATGATTAAATATTAGTAAAGTTAATGTTAGGATTGAGCATTCTTAAACAATTGGTTAGTAGGAATATTTTTATATCACATTTTTGTTGACTTGGAGAGAAATGTACGCAGTTATTTTGCGTTGGTTACATTCTTTTTGTATTTTGAAATGGGGAGGGTTATGTCCAGGTTACAACGCTTTGACAATTCATTGTATTGCCTACAGAGTCTCGGGAGAGCGGCGAAATGTCCCAGATTAGTTTTAGATCCTGGGACGTAAAATAAATTATAGCTACTTTTCCGCGGCAGGCGAGACGGCGCGTTCACATGCAGTTTGCCTAGTTATTATTAGTTATATTATTGTTTATAGTAATAATAATAATGTTGATGACGTTGTTGATCTAAAATAAATAAGTAAATATTGTTTACTTGAGACAGCCTTAGCTGTTCCGACAATGCCTACCTACACGTTGTCGGCGTTTACCACAAAATCAAAGGCGTCGTCCTACTGTGTGTTTTTATACTGTGGTAATACGATACCTGTTAGGGACGCCTAATAAGGCAGACAGCATAATGTACTTGTAGTACTGATGTATTCATAGACACTGATTTACCTATAACCCTGTTGTACTTATGACACTAATGTACGTGTAACATAATGTACCTATAACCCGTATGTAAACATGTACTACCGTACCTGCCTACCCTACCGATTTGTTAGAACGGATGTATGGTAGGCAGGTACAGAAATCATAACAAACCGAAGAAATTTTCCCTAATTGGCAAGTCGAGATTTGTAAAGAATCCAATTTTAAATAAGGATATTTTCCCACGGTCATTTCGAAGCTTCTCAAAGGAATCGAGTGTAGGTTTCGACTTGTCGAATAAAAATCGGGCTTACGCTTGACCATTTTCCCTACCTCGACTGACGTGATTGGTGCAGAGACCGAATTCGTAAGTCGTTTGAGGTGGGGGTGCCCGCTTCTAAAATATGCTTAGTTTTAATTCACTCCTTCGTCACGGGAACACCGTTACCCCCGCCTACATCGCCTGACTCCCCGCATACTTAACAATACCCCTTGGTAAGACTGGTTGTCAGACTTTCGGGCTTCTGATGACCCGTAACGAATTTCAAAGATCTACAAATGACAGCCGGGACCAACGGCTTAACGTGCTTTCCGAGGCACGGAGGGGTCTTTCTTGGTATGAAAAGATGGTCACCCATCCATGGACCAACCGCGGCAAGCGTAGCTTAACCGATTTATGAAATAACCTAAGTGTTGTGGTAACGGCCGCGATTTACGAATTGTAGGTCGTGGATTCGAACCCAAACAGGTTCTTTCCTTTGTGTAAATTATTCGAAAACATCGTGAGGCAAATGGCCATGTCCTAGAACCAAAAATTCGAAGATATGTGACATCTACCAACGCGCATTCAGCCCACGAGGTAGATAAGTGGATTACTGCGCACTCCCTCTCACAGAGAGGAGGCCTGTGTCCCAGCAGAGGGAACATTATAGGCTGATTATGCATAGGTACAGAGGCCAGCACATCAAGCTACCCCAATCTGTCAAATTTCTTTGATAGTTTTTCAACTTTATCACAAAGGAATAAGGTTTATTTTCAATTGGGAAAATTTGACAGTTTGGGATAGCTTGATGTGCTGGCGACTGTACAAATATATTGTTCGTAAGCATTTCGGTGACGGTATCCGATAAGGTTTTTCCCTACCAAAAATCGCTAAACGTGCATAGTAGAGAAGTTCTCAACAATGTGGCTGTCACAGTGGTCCATCACATGTGAAACATTTATTTAATAAATACGTCCGCCGACATACAGCATACACATTGTACAGACGCCAGCACATCAAGCTACCCCAATCTGTCAAATTTCTTTGATCGATTTTTAATTTTATTTAATACGCAATAAGGTTAATGTTCAATTGAACAAAAATTACAGTTAGGGGTAGCTTGATGTGCAGTCGTCTGTAATTTAAATAGTAAAAGTTAACAGGTATGAGTTCTTACATAATATCTTTTTCAACTGTAATTGGTATATAAGTGTAATATTTTTACTCTGATACCAGTTACAGGTGTGCACACGAAATTCACACAAAAGAAAGCAACCTTCGTAAACTAAGTATTTAAAATTGAAATTTTAAATAAAATTAAAAACAAAACAACTTTGCTCTAAGTAAAAAAAAAGATGACACAATTATCAAAATAAAAAATGAGCATGACATGGTAACATCGAAATAAATAGCGGCATGCCGTTTGTCGTGACGGCAAATACAAGGCTTTACCCGCAGGCCCTGTCAACTTTGTTCGGGGCGAAATAAATACCTACGGGGGCTGAATTTTGTGTGAATGTGTGATTCACGTATACACAGTCCCAAAGTGTGTGTGAAAGGTTGCCAATGAAAAAAATACAATTTATTTGTATGGTATCACCGAACGAGCCATTTTGTTATTATGCCTATATTATTCAATAATATTCAGTCAGCCATTGTTTGTGCGTGGTGTTATTATTATTATTTACTAAGTCTTTGCATTTTAATTTCTCCTAAAACGTCGAGTCGAGCTTCTGTTCCTCCCTTATAGTGTTAAACAGTGACTCTATTCTGTGTATCAGTATCTGCTGTTTGAGATAGGACAATGGCGGAAAAAGAAAACAAAAGGAAATGTTTCAAGTGTGGCTGCTCACCAGCTGAGGATAACAATAAATTGTTTCGATTTCCTAAACCAGCACCCTAATTGCGTAACTTACGATTGATCATAATTGGTTTCGTCTTCACAGTTAAACAATATTCATTGCGTTATTTATGTTGTCGAACAGACACATTTTTCGAACATATGAAGCAATGGTTAAACAATCCGTTTCAAAACGATACAGATTATGATGAATCGTGAGTTACGCAATTAGGGTGCTGCTATAAGGAATCTAGTCCGGTAGGTATCATTAAACTTAATAATAACGTTACAGCCCGCTTAAGAAGATGCTCCGACATTATCACTGATCCAGTACTGGGTACGTTCTCAGAAGGGTAAGGTCTTGTGTAGATTAATCGTTAAAGCAAGGGATAACCATTCAGATCCGCATAATTATGAATTACGAAAAGTCTGAGATTCAAGCTGGTATCAAATTCTAACCCTTCTGTATTGAAGGTAATCATCCAGTTAATATTGCTGCTGTGTGAATAAGTACATATATTTATTCGCTACGACTCTGTAGATATTGATGTACTAGCCCGTTAACGTAGTTACGTTTCGCTTTCGAAGAGGTCTTTGTGTTATCTTAAAGAGGTCCGGTGCACAACTGTGCACCGGACCTCTTTAAGATAACACAAAAAATTATCAAATAAAAGGCGATCAATCAATGAGACTGTATGTGTCTGTATTATATACTCTTTGACCTCTCTTTGGTCCGAGCGAGCAACAGCAGGGCGTCGCAGGGAAGTTACAGGGAAAGGGTAAGGAGGAATGTATTCCAAGCAGGTGCAGTTATGTTGGGGGAGCTTGTGTACTATAATGTACATCAGAAATAGACAACAATGTAATATTTAGTTAAAAATGTATGCTACAACTAGTCATTATTATCACTGAAAACAAGTCAATTATAATATTGACGTCTTTTCAGATTCATAAAGAAACTTTAAATCATTTTGTACCTAATACTTGTGAATTATTAATTCCATGTATTTTTATTTTCAGGTGTGAATTGTGGGCAAAATACATTTTCCCAGAAAGAGGGGACTCGTACACATTACAAATGAAGTTACACAATGAACATAGAATGCTGTGTCAGAAACATTCTAATGATGCAGATTTTACTGATGAGTCTAAGGGGAAGCTACTTAGAACTGCTGGTCCTTATGATGTAAGTAAAAATATTGCAATGTTATATTGAATCAACTTCGTGGCACAAGCTGGGAGCTCGATCAAATTTGGCAAGGGGATAGATGGCACCCTGGAGAAGGACATAGACTATTTTTTGTCCCTGTAACATGTTCCTGTGGGACCAAACAAATAATAAACTTAAAAATACAAATATTAACAATAAGGAAAATTAAAGTGAATTTAGGATATCTGATAAAACTATTTGAAATTAACATAACACTCTAAAGTATGGCTTGCTTCCGATTTGCATGAGGTCATCTTTCATTTCATTCCAATCAGAAACTGTTTAAAGATTAGACTTTGTTTTATAGTTTTTATAATCACTAATTATCTATAATACCTACTTACTATTAAAACAATATAAATCACTACAAAATTGAATAATAATTGATAAAATGTATTTTGAAATTTACAGGAGAACTCACTACTGATGCTACTGTCACCGCAAATGTCATAAACATAATGGACAAACTGTTTGGCACATAAAATAGCGATTGTTCTGACTTGAGAAGAGGGAAACCTAGGACTAACCTAGGAATTTTTAGATGTAATTAAAAATCTATTATTTACATATTTTATTGTGAAATAAAGGACTTCCATCATTTTATATGTTTGTTTTATTTATTACATTATTCAAGGCAGGCGTTTTTATTCGTAAGAAAACTTATTACAACTTGAGTTTCCTTATGAATAAAAATGCCTATTCCGAAATAAAATTATTAAATTTTTGAATACCAATTTTTATCCCGTACCTAATCATTTTAAATCTCCCGCCATCGCTCAGCACCAAACCAAACTTTCGAGGGGCCGACTATAGACGGCGCTAGTGAGAAGTGTTTCCCTTTTTTTGTTTGAACTTGTCGTTCTTCTCCGTTAGGAGTATATATGTTCTGTGTTTACCCGTCCCAAGGCCCGCCAATAGATTTTTCACTCACTCAAAAAGCATAGACAATACATATTTTCTCGCCATTTAGTTTTTTTTTATAACTGGACTGTACAGATGGCAGCACATCATCATCATCATCATCATTTCAGCCTAAAGACGTCCACTGCTGGACATAGGCCTCCCCCAGGATGGGGGGTTTTGCCATAATCGCCACGCTTGGCAGGCGGGTTGGCGATCGCAGTATGGTGGTAAAATGCATAGAGAACGCTGCTGCCCATTCTCTAGTAAGTCCCTTAGTTGCCTTCTACGACACCCACTGGAAGAAATGGGATGGTGCTATTCTTTTACGCCCGGCAACACATACGGGACGGCAGCACATCAAGCTACCCCAAACTGTCAAATTTTCCCAGTTGAACATAAACCTTATTTTCATGGAATAGAGTTGAAAATCTATCACAGAAATTTGACAGATTGGGGTAGCTTGATGTGCTGTCGTATGTACTTTAGAATCTTCTGTGGCCCTAGTGTGAGTTTCATTCGTAGACAGAATGCTACATGAGCTTTCTCTGTCTACGGTTTCATTTAACATCTCGATCAAATGCATCAAGCGTGTTCGGTGCGGCGCTCTGATAGGTCCGTCACCAATGTAGGGCCAACCAGAGCGCAAAACGCGCTCGATTTTGATCGAGATGGATAAATGAAACTCACACTAAGGCCTCTGGTACGAGAGACTTTGAAGGTCAAAGTTTTAATTTAATCGGTATTTTAAATAAACTATAAATACCCCACGCCATACTGTTCATACAACCGCAACTGATCAAAAAGTTTGAATTAAACCCGTAGATTTTGTTGATTTTTATCGTTTTTTTTTTTGCCAAGACAATATCCAGCGAAAAACGACGTGTTAAAAATAAACTCACGGCATGTAGTTGAAAAACATGTTCTCCCTTAGATGATTTATGTCACGGCCAATTCTCCAATTAAATACAAATGTAAGATAATAATCACAAAAATATTTTTATGTGATCAAACTACAATTATATGATTTTTCGTTCCTACTTTATCCTTTGCTTGTGCTGTGAGACCTTGCTTCTTGGCAAAATTATATGATTTCAGGTCAACCAGAAGTATTTTGATTCATTTGCAAGTATCAAAAAATGTCGCATAAATGGCCGTAGTTTTAGCGCTTTTACTTAGAAGTTTGATTTTTTAAATTCCTTACTCCTTAACTCCAAGGGACTGCGACTTACGTATTTGATATTAACTTGAACTTGATAATTCCATGCCTGAGAAAAAAGGTCTTGACAGATACGGACGAACAACGAAATCAGTGGCGTATGTAAGCCTAAAGGGGCCCTGTTTCAGAATTTATTAGGGGTCCCCCTTTTTACTCCTCTGCGGCCAGGCTTAAAAAGACGATATTGCTTATTTTTACTCAAAACGAAAGTAAATAGCGTCCTGACTCCTGCAAGAGCGACATCATCAACAAGTATTTGAGGTGTTGAATATTTTTTTAAATGCTACGGCATCGGTACAACGTTGGGGCTCTAGGGGGCTCAGTAGTTTGAGGGCCCCGTACATATCATTGATACGGCTGATACGGTGGTAGCTACGCCACTGAACGAATGATCTTTTATGGGTTCCGTTTTTTCTTTTAGAGGTAAGGTTCCCTAAAAAAATTGTAAAACTCACCGATCTTTGTTTCACTGCACTGTATTTGCGCATTGATAGTGATTGCGCAGGCTAGGACCAATACACTTATTGTTGAGAACATGATGACCAAATGACCAGCTAAGTGTACCCAGATATGAAAAACAAGGCTTTATATATTATATGCCTCGAAAAAATCTGAAACATTTTTTTTTTATTGACTCTAAAATTGAATAACTAAATTATACGGTACATAATTAGTGCAGAAAACGAATTGATTAGCAAAGCAGCGCTAATTAGTAGCGTGACCTTTTCATTTAGTAATTTATATTAGATATAAAATTATATTTGATTTTCATACCGATCTACGTGTACGTAGGTAGTCACATCCTCGCAACAGAAGCCCTAGAACACTATTTTGTTTGTATGTTTTCTTCGAAATTAATAATAGAGGTGAGTTTAATAGAAATAATATTCTGAATTAAAGAATTTTTCAATACGTCATGGACAGGTTTATGTGACCACCAGATACCAGTAAGTACGAACATTAATCATTAGTCATGGTTAGCTCCGGATTTCGAATGAACTAATAAAGGTTTGTCAGATATCCTAAATAATAATAGACTAAAAAAGACGAATAATAAGAGACTATTATTTTGCCATCACCCGGATTAGCAAACACTATAAACTCCGATCTAGAACCTGACACTAACTGAATTGACACTTAGAAAATTGAATTTCGCGGGCTTAACTGGCTCTTTCGCATGAGCTTACGAGTCATCGGTCAATTTTACGGTGTTTAGGTGGGTACAGCTCTAATCTCACTGTTTCCTGTTTCCTGACAGAAATGTCAAAAGTTTGAAGCTACGGAAGCTACCTACCTCAAGTTTATAGCTGTTCGGTGTTCGCTCCTTTTCTCTTGAGTTTAATAGTTTATGTGGTCAGTGCTCCTTTTTCTTTGTTCCGTGTTCAAGTTGTTTGCCGCCGTGGCTAGATTCAAGTTGGAAATATACTTTTTTCGTTAAATATATTACCCAATCTAAATTGTATTAACAATGTCAGACATCACAAATATGAGCAGTAGTAGTTCTAGTAAAAGGCGCCTAAATATTATCGACACAAACATCAAATATTTAACACAGGAGATAAATACGTTGAACGATTTTGTGTACAAAACGGAGTTAGAATGTTCTCTGATGACTTTAAAAATGAAAAGGGAGAAGGTTAACGCTCTTTCAGCGGTCGCAAAGTCTGAATTTATCCTAGCCAACATGGACATCTTGATAGCAGAAAGCGAGCTTGTTACGGACGTTGAAAGGCTAAGGAATTCTAAAAGAAGGAAGTTGGATCGTTGCAAAGGTAGGTCTGGCTAGGTCTTTGTTTCAATTTGGTAAGCTTTAACATCGGTATCATCGTTTAAAGTTTTTATTTGCAAAAATATTTTCTCGTCTACCCGCCATTTTGATCAGCCCGATTTTTATTAACTCCGGTCTTTAACCGTCATTTCAAAAATGTGAGGTACCTACCAGTAATACAATCACTGTGGTCAGAAAGTCACCTTAATTGCTAAGATTAGTTTAAATGGCAAAGCTACAATGCAATCTCTTTCATCAGTATTATCAATATGTACATTTTAAAAGAACTAACTCTGCCCCTAAAGCGCTTATTACACTTGGCTGAATTTAGTGATCTTAATTCAGTCATTACTGAATTTAGTCAAGTGTAATTGCAATTAGCAAGCTAGCATCCATAGCTTATAATGTTGCTTCTGAATTTAAATGACTAGTTAGATGACTAAATTCAGCCAAGTGTAATAAGTCCATTAGCCCCACTGACCAGAACTCTGTTCTCATTACTATGTCTGAACTGGTGACGGAGCCCCAGTGCCTGCCTTGTGTGTGCAACAATTTTTTCTTTGCTGCTCATATTTCCCCTCAAGGGTATACTCCAACTCCGCCCCTAAGATGAGCGCAGACCAAATGTGAGGATAGATCTTTAGGCATAATAAATGTTACTAATCATGGTATGGGCATGGCAGGAAAATTGTCATGTATAAAGTTTTGAATATGAGTGTGGCTATAAAAATAGCAGAAGACCAAAGAAAATGATTGATGGTCTGTGGTCCTAGTATGAGTTTCTTTTAACCATATTGACATTACGCATCAAGCGCTTTCGGTGCTCAGACTGGTTCTTCAGCAATCCAGGGCCAATCGGAGCACTAAAGGCCCTTGATGCGTTTGATCAAGATGGTTAAATTAAACTCGCACTAAGGCCTCTGTGTAATAGATAGGGCAGAAACCGTGTGACTATTGAGATGACTGATGAAACAATTTGATTTTTAGGTGAATCGCGAGTGAATACCCCAAGTCCAAGCCAAGTGACACCTCCACTGACCACAACTACTGTGTCAGTCCAAACTACAGAAAGTATTACTGAAAAGAAGAAAAAAGGAAAACACAGCTCCTCAAGGAGGAAGTCCCCGGTTGACAATACTTCAGAAGAAACCGTGATAATACCATCTATTCATGAAAGCTCCTCACTACTTGTAGAACCATCCCAAAAGTTCCAAACAAGTTTCCCTGGTGGATTGTTCACTAATCTGCTAGCAGATAAATCAGATTCAGAAGTCTCACTTACTAGCTCCATGAAAGCAGAGTTTAACGAGCCATACATAAAAACATTCACTCAAGAACCAGTAGAAAAGTCTCCAGCTAAAAAACGTAAGTCTGAAAAAAAGGTGGAATCGAAAAGAAAGTCTAAACACATCTCAAAGTCACCATGTCGCAGTCATACTCGGTCACCAACTGAAACACCGAAAACTGTGACTGATAATAAAAAAATTGACAATATGGTATCAAATAATATGGACTCGAGTTCACGAGCAGTAAGTACCCCAAAGAATAGTAGGAATGGTGATAAAAAATCAATGGCTTCTGCTACATATATGCCTGTAAGACACAACATGGGTAATCTTCAAACTCAACCTGGCACGTCTTCCATGGGTCCGTTTGTGCGTGTAAATCCTGCAACACAGGCCAACATGCAGAATCATTCGCAAATACCAAAAAATAGTCCGGCTTATAATTTCTATGGTACCAAGCAATAGTGTTTGTGTATTAATATTCAGTTGACTTCTTTTATCTGACTTAAAAACAAAATTATTTGTAGTGATTATGTTTTACTCCCATGCCTAAGAAGGAACAATAATTAGGTATCTTTTAGGGTGATTTTAACCAATAAGAGAGATGGTCTAACTACATTTTACTTCTTTAATATGTTTGTAGTGTTGATATAAGCATTAACTACTTGTTTGTATTTCCTTGGATAATTTTTAATTGAATCTGAAGACGCAGACTTAACAAGACTTAAAGGAAAATTATAGATTTATCAGTTCCTGAATTTATTTAAAAAACCATGTAGCAACTTATTGTAAAATCATGATAGTATTTATGAGACCAATTCACAGATTTTTTTACTGGCTGAATATTAAATTAGATCTCAATGAAAATGTATCAAACCATTGTAAAGAAATAATAAAATGGTTTATGATAACTAATGGTACCTAAGTTAAAAAACAATTGATTATAACAGCATTCAATTAATTTTAATTGAATCAAATTAATTGTAATTTGAAACTCAATGTTGTTACCATCAATTGTTTTTTTAAACTTACAATAAACAAACAATACTCATTTCTATAACTGTTTAAAAATACTCAATTTCATTAGTCAAAATATAAAACATTTGTACTGAGTGAAAAGTTTCTAGTATTTTTTATAGAAATTATAGCTTTCTACATAATGATGGTTAATTAAGAAAATAAGTAAGGATTGCAAAATCATGAATGTTGTATTTTTTTATAGTTTTCTCTTGATTTGAAGTTTTTTTTAAGTTTGCTTAAATGATATTATTTTAGTTCCTATATTTTTTCTATTTGCATGCTGTACCCTTTAGCGATCTAAATTAGAACTACATGGCACTGTGTGGGTTTACTTTTTAAGCATAATTTAATGCGTGTTTTATTAAGTGCACAGTTTGAGTTTAAACACAATTTATATTTTATTACCCCAATCTGAAGTTTACAATCAGGCATGCAAACATCTGCAAAGCTTTAGCTAGCAATTTTATTGTCTATTATGTTTTACATTAAGGGTGCGACACAGCCTCCCGGCAAATTCTAGTTATATTCAATTTTACTGCCACGCCTGTGGTGTGAAGATAATAATTTCCATACTCTTTGACTGACTTATTATTGTGCTTACTGAATTTTAATATTTGAAACATTGACACAAAGTACATTGTTACAATTTATATTAAGAAAATACCTATTCTTTTTTTATTGTTAAAAAGTTGATTATTTTTATTTGTTGATTATTTTTAATTGTAAGATTACGTGGAGTAATTTAATTGAAACTGCAATTTTAATTATGTTTGTCAAATCTCTTAGAGTTGTCTAAGAGAGGACTCTGGTATATAATTATTGTGATGATTCGTGATAATTTGATAACAATAAATGCATACTTGACTTTGATTTAGATGTGTTTTGTTTCCCTGAGTAAGGTTCAGTACAGACAGAACGGAAAAATCCTCGTGCAGGGCTCGTGCCTTCTGTGGCCGCAATTCAAACCGAGAGCAACCGAGTGCACTGACGATATTCATACAATTTTCTACTTTAGGCTATGGTAATACAGTCCTATTTTGAATAGAGCCACTATCAGGCATTTTTCCGTTCTGTCAGATAGTGACCAGAAGCACAATATCTATTACACACACAATCTGCCGTTCTCTCTGTGAGAGGGAGTGGGCCATAATCCACCACGATATCTATTGTGGTAAGTATAGTAATTTTATCCAAGGTACAGTCGCCAGCAGGTCAAGCTATCCCAAACTGTCAAATTTTCCCAATCGAAGATAAACCTTATTTTTGAAAAACTACCTATCAAATAAATCTAACAGATTGGGGTAGCTTGATGTGCTGGCCTCTGTACATCGTCATAAGTTCATCTTATCTTACTTTAATATTGTTGCGCGGCACAATTAATGTTTGGTTGCCACTAGCGACATCTCGTATTGAGTAGCGGAGTTAATGGTCAAGACCTTTCTAGAAAGTTCGATGCTAGAACTTTCTGGAACTGTCGACATGATTGTGTTCGGTCAGGGCCGATGCTTCTTCGGTAGTAGGTTCTGGAACTATCCGAGGGCCCTATATAAGCGGGAACGGAGCGCGTTCTGGGTACACCCCCGACACATCCATCCTCCATCTCGATCTGAAAATGCCCACTATTGCTCAATTTCTGAAACGCAACTCGAAGCGTTTCTTCGATAAAGCCGAGTTACATCGCAATCCCTTGATTGTGAAGGCCGCTAGCTATGTCCCCAGTAGAATCAGTAGAATCCGCCGGCCGAGACATGTCCTTTCCGACCCAGACGACCCCATCACTGTTCTGCAAGAAAAGAATAGGGCCACCAGCACAGCACACAAAAACAAACGACCGTCTTTCCGACCTCGCCGCCGAGGTCCTCGCGCCCCGCGAAGACCCCCCCCCCCCGAGTAACGATCAGACACCCGACCGTCCCTTGCTCGTTGAAGCGCCAGCCCGCGCCGCAGCTGAGCCAGTAACTTTAAATTCCCCGTCTAATAATCATGAAAATATCTTGATCCAGCCTGTCCCTAATAGTACTAGCTGCCCCCCCCCCCCCCCCCGCCAGCGTCTCCCTGAGCCGAGGTTCGTACCCCACAGGGGGTGCCCTCAGTGCGCAGTCGTTTTAGGTTTAAGTAGGTTTACGCCCTGGCTGGAGGCTTTTAGAATCCTAAAAACCTTCACAGGAAAGTCCGGTTGAGCAGTCACGGCCTCTCAAGGTCAACTGCGAGATGCCATTAACAAAAAAAAAAAAAAAAACGTTCTGGGTAGTTCATTGGAAGCGATACATGCGAGAACGCGAGAAGCGATAAAGCGATCTTCAAGTGCGACTTAAGAGTGATCCGTAGTGCTATTGTGTTGTGTAATTAGTGTGTTTAATAAAAGTGTTATTTTTGGTAATTCTGATCGGCAGTTTTTAATTGTCACGAACCCCAAGCTCGTAACAATATTATAAACGCGAAGGATCGCATGTCTGGATGTTTGTTACTGTTTCACGCAAAAACGGCTGAACGGATTTGAATGAAATGGCACAGGTAAAGATAATAACCTAGATTAAAACAAGATAATTTTTATCCCGGTACTACGTTCGGAGGTTTGAAATTATCCTGCGGGAACAGACTACCGGGATGAATGGAAATTAACTGTGGGCGGAATTTCATCCAAATCCGTTCAGCCGTTTTTGCGTGAAAGTAAGAAACATCCATCCATCATCACATTTTTAATACTACCTTTTGCCCGCGGCTCTGCTCCGTATTTATGATATCAGTAGAGAATAGTAGGTTTTTTTATATATTTTAAGCTGTAAGGATGACACAGGAGAGGTATCGAAGCAGACGTCACTGGTTGGCCTTTCTAAGCTTCTCATTGTCGAAAATAAGAGATCTGATTATAATATGTATATACAAGCTTTTGCCTGCGGCTCCGCCCGCGTGAACGTCGGTTATCGCGTAAAAAAGTAGCCTATGTCCTTCTCCATATTATTATCCCAGGCTATATCTCTGGCAAATTTCATGACGATCGGTTCAGCGGTTTAGGCGTGAAAGCGTAACACACAGACAGTCAGACTTTCGCATTTATAATAAGCAGCTGAGAATAATCTACTTGAAAGAGCTCTAATGTGGGCACCCCATTGCAATTTTGAATCTAAAGTAATTCCCAAAAATACAGTTTCCGAAATGGCATAGTAGTTTCTTGCCATCAAGTTTTAAGTTTAGACCTACTTGGGTTACATTTGGTAACGAGAACTTAAGACATTTAGTTTTGTTCGCATTGAGTAAAAGATTTTAGCAGCAAACCATTTCGAAAGAACATCTCTATCGTCGACATCTAAGACATCCGTATCTTTTCTATCTATTCTAAAAACAACAAAAGTGTCATCAGCAAATAAAATTATATCTGAGAAGTTAGCCATCAGGTAAGGCAGGTCATTAATATTAAACTAGAAATAAAAAAGGGCCAAGAATTGAGCCTTGAGGCACGCCCATCTTAACTAGAGACCTCGAGGACGTCGGCCCGTTAACGTGTCCTTTTTTCTGCCTGTTTGATTAATAGGCAAGTACAGACGCCAGCAGGTCAACCTATCCCAAACTGTCAAATTTTTCCCTATTGAACATGAACCTTATTCCTTTGTGATAAAGTTGAAAAACGATCAAAGAAATTTGACAGATTGGGGTAGCTTGATGTGCTGGCCTCTGTACAAGATCAATAGTTTGTCCACGAATATTGGGTTTTCTAACTGGAATATCTCAGAAGCAGCCCGGAATCTGGAATTATGTCCAGTTAACTCAAACTCAAACTCAAAGCATTTATTTCAATTAGACCTTTCACAGGCACTTTTGAATTGTCAAACAAAAATCGAAGTTGAAGCTAGGTGCCCATTCCAAAAACGTAGATCTCTCTGGAGAAGAACGGGCAAGAAACTCCAAGGACACTCTTTTAAATCGTGGGTATTACAAAATTTGTGTGTGTGGGAACATTATTCTTGGTGCTTCTATATGTGAGAACAATGTAAAAAAATGTAATAAAATAAATTAAAAAAAATAAGATTCAAAATAAGCCATGGCAGATAAGAGATGACCAGTCTCAACCGACGGCGCCCGTTCACGAGCTTAACGGCTCTAGTAGTAGTAGTAGCAAGTCCCATGGGTGTGTGGGTGTGTGTGTGTGACGTGTATAGTGTGGTGTGCTTGTATAGCAAGGTGTAACAGAATCAACTCAAATCCTGAAAGTAGTTCAATTTATTTATTTAATAAAAACGTATACAAAAACAGTACATTTAGCCAACAGTAGTAAATTACCATACAATTATAGTGCCTAAAAATAAACTATTTCTAAAATATATATTTTACAAGTGCAAGTGATAATGTTCCGGAATTAGAAAGTTAGGTTGCGACTCATCCGATCTAGGTTTATAAAAACCTGTGTTTCGGGCCTGTGTTTAGTTGTTTCATAATTGGCTACTGATACGATTTCAGTAACTGTGCACATAGGATTTGTTTTTTAATTAGATACATACATAATTTGCCTACCTACCGTCAATTGAGACAAAGAAAATTCAATCTTATTCCGAGTGGATAAGACTCAATTTTATATGCATAATGTAGTAGTTTGCTTGAAAAAAAAAAGCAGTTTTGGTCATTATATTATACTTTTAACTCTAGGGTATTATGAGGTCTTGTGTTAATTTTCTTACATGTTGTATAATGTACAGACGCCAGCAGGTGAACCTACCCCAAACTGTCAAATTTTCTCAATTGAACATGAACCTTATACTTACGGTATAAAGTTGAAAATCTATCAAATAAATTTGACAGATTGGAGTAGCTTGATGTGCTGGCGTCTGTACCTACATACAGGATGAGTTTTTATCCAGTGCGCAAACTTTAACCATGAAATCAGCATATCATTCTAGACCCCCCAGCGCAGAAATTTTTCGTCGGTTTTGCAAAAAAAAAATCTGCTGTTCATAGAAAAATGCAATACCTACGTCAAAATGTATGGAACAGCTGACTATTTTTGTATAACCGACGAAAAATTTCTGTGCTGGGGGGTCTAGGTACAATGATATGCTGAATTCATGGTTAAAGTTTGCGCACTGGATAAAAACTTTTCCTGTGTATTAAATGTGCTGACGGCTCAGTAGCCTCACCTCTCTTGCACGGTTGTGGGTTCAAATCCGAGCAAATACCAAGTCCCTTTCTTTCATTTGGAAATTCCAATTCTTTTATCCCTTTCTTTCCCTTTGTATTTAATAGTAAAAATCTGTGCTGTTACCCAATGTGAAATCCTGTACTAACGATTTAAAAAATACACACGTAATTGTTCAAGTTTTCACTTTTGTCGGCACTGACTTTTTAGAACCTTATATGAGGAACAATTCCGTCATACATGATTGTTGCGTAACTGCTTACCTCGTTTTTGCAACATTTTTAATTGATGCTCCGCTCCCATTGGTCGTAGCGTGATGTTATATAGCCTATAGCGTTCCTAGATGAATGGACTATCCAACATTAAAATAATTTTAATATTCGAAGTAGTAGTTCCTGAGATTAGCGTGTTCAACTGAACAAACTAACTCTTCAGCTTCATAATATTAGTAGGTGTAGAAATATTGATTTATGGAAAGTTTTAAAATCCGTAACTTTAGTGTACAGAGGCCAGCACATCAAGCTACCCCAATCTTTCAAATTTCTTTGATAGTTTTTCAACTTTATTACAAGGGAATAAGGTTTATGTTCAATTGTGAAAATTTTTCAGTTTGGGATAGCTTGACCTGCTGGCGACTGTACAGACGCCAGCACATCAAGCTACTACAATCTTTTAAATTCATTTGATAGATTTTCAACTTTATAACGTAAGAATAAGGTTCATGTTCAATTGGGAAAATTTGTCAGTTTAAGGTAGGTTGACCTGCTGGCGTCTGTACCTACCTTCCTACTAGTTAATCTTGCCGTAGCCCAGGTGTAAACTAGCCACAAAATAATATTTTGCATAGAGTCCAGGGCCGTTAAAATCGATTAAAAAATAATCGATTTTATTAAGATAATCGTTTTTTTCCAAATTTTTTGGTAGATTAAATGAAACGCTTGAAATATCGTTAATCACTCTATCACAGCTCAGTTTTATTAATCGAATAATCAACAAGATAAACATTAATATTTTCATACAAAAAAAAAAAAAAACATTTCTGCTTTCGCAGGAAGAAATTTCTTAAGGTGAATGTAGTGTAGTAGTCGCCCGCAAAATTTTTTTCTTGGATCAAAAGAACAAATCTTACTAAGAGAGAGGTATAATTGAATTTGAGGGTTATAATTATATAAATACATATTTGTTACTGTCGCGAATCATATTTTAATCAAGATAAAACCTGACACTGACTTGCGAATTGCAAAAGACGCAAGAAAATTTGTGTTTCGCTCTCCTAACCGAAGCAGTGTTGCGTCTGTTCCAGGTGAAAAAAAATTGACAGTGAATAAAAACGTTTTTTTTATTAATAGATTTTTTTGTAATATGTAAATCAATTATAAAAATCGATTTTATTGAATAAAATCGTTTTTAATCGATATTTTCTATAATCGATTATTTTTTCACATCCCGAAGCCGCTCTCGTGACGAGGACGAGTCAGTCTTGTGCGAATCGGTGCGGTGAGTGGTTTAAATCGTGCCGCACGAATGTTACTGTTAAGTTTATTCAATATTTTCGTATTTTAAGTGGATTTGAAGTGCATTTTATTTGAAATGAGACTTAAAATGGTGTTCCATTGTATAGTTTTATTAAAATTTAAATAATTATTTTCAGTGAAATAAATAAAACATAAATAAATACGTACGATTGTATAACTATCTAATTATAATTAGTTACAGTGAGTTTCTTATTATTAAAATTTAAACATAATAAATTTTGATTTGAAAAAAATGTGAATAAGTGCCCTGATTTTAACAATTTATTATTAAATGCTTGTGGTATAGGCATTTTGTTCTTCAATAAGTAACATGTTCAGTGTCGTTTGAATTGTGAAATACAAAATTAGTGTTTGTGCTGTACTTGTTACCGAGTGTCTCTTAAGTGAGTGAGTGTTCACCTGCTGTATGCTGTGTGCTGACCCGGGTAAGTCAACACTATAATTATTTATGTCTCTTCATATTTTTTAATAACTACGAGTATAATTATGCTTTATTCATTATTGTTGTTTCCCGACGTGCAGCTGCTGACTATTTCTGTTCTGTGTCGTGCACCTATTTTCTTTATTAGGTATTCCAGATAACTTATCTTTTTAGGTGTAGGTACTAATATCTGTGATAAATGTTTTTATTTCTTTTCTTTCTAAAAGACTGGTGGTAAGTAAATAATTAAATATTTACTGTTAAACTAAGTAGCCTGATTTACAATTTAAAGGACATTGTCAAAATATTTCAGTTTAAGTTCCCCAAAATAATGAAATAAAATATGAATAGGGTATTATTATTTAAAAAAAACAATGTTGATATCAAGAAACAGATCCCGTGTACCAGATTACTACATACATACATAAGCGTCAATTTTAATTTAAATAATATGAAAGTATGGCTCTATCACAATATTCGGCTTCAATATTCTCGATAAAATGGTTCATTTGGTTTTATCGCGGTAAAACAGCGAACTACAGCATTAGAATCGATTTTAAATCGATAAATCAGATCTAATTAATTACTCTTGGTAGTTTTCTCTTGAATACGTTACCAGTTGTCAGGGAAATGGACAAATTATTCGACGCCATATTTTAGTTTTGTTAAGGCCATGGTAATTTTGAATGTACTCGTCGTATTGTTATGAGCGATAATAGTTCCTACTGTAATCCGATACGGGTCAAAATCTGTTGTAATAAATGAGCAATCATTGTCGTAAAAATGCAAATAAAATCGTATATTAACTATTTGATAATACATAATCCATCACTGGATGCAGTTTGGCATTTAGAATTTTATGGTATATTTTAAATTATAATACTAATTGTTATTGAAGGGATAAACTGGTTTTAAAGATAATTAAGAGGTGATTTTGATGTTTTTTTTTTTTTGATGCGTTAAAGTATATTTAATTATGTTTTGAGTTCGATCACTGTATGCAAAAAAGACTTGAAAATATCGTATATTTTTTTGCTTTCAAAATTATTTACGGTTAAAGAGATACACTGGTTTAAAAAAACCACCATTTTGAGCGTTTTCAAGAAATCTCCGCTCTAAATAAATAGGTCAATATATTAGGTTCCTACCTAGTGCACAGTCATTACAATATGGCGGACTATGTTAGTGCGCGAATACAGTTGCCCTGATTTTAGGTTATTAAAATCAATCTTAATGACATCACACCAAATTTAAAGTACCCATAAAAGATTCAGTAAAACTAATCAGACAATGATGTTTTAATAATTGCATCTTTTATATTTTGGACACACTAGCTCCCACATTTTCTTTTTGGACCACGGCTTTTATTTGAAACCCAAAAAATTTACAAAAAAATATTCCCATATGAATTGGGATAAGGGCAGGAGAATGAATGATTTTTTTTCCCCGCTTTATTTGTTTAGGGGTTTTTATCTAAACAGATACGCCAATCCCATCGTGCCTTTTAACATTACATACAATTAACACTTATACATAATATAAGTAGATACTTAAAACATCTAAACAATCAACTTACTATGAACTTTTAGGAGCGTTATTTTTCAGCAGTTGGGTTTTAGTTTTCGAACTTACAAGTTTTAGATAATTAAGTAATTTTCGGGTTGGCTCGCAATAAGTATCATTTCGAAATATGCTAATTAAGCCCTATCATTTGGTACCATACACGGCTTTTATAAAAAAAAAGTATTTTTTAGTTTTTCACTTTATGTCCTCTACAGAATAATTCAATTTAATGGGACGTCACATAACCTACCAGCGAACGATAAGGATGCAACCAATGATACCTCAATTTGTCAAATCATGGTAAGGAGTTTAGAATTGTCTGCCCGTGCGAGTACTTCATGTTCGTGACTTCTTTTCTTTTTGTTCAGCTCCTAAGCTTTTAGCATGATGTTATGTAGCCTTCCTCGATACATGGGCTACCCAACACTAAATTTTTTTTTTTCAATTCGAACCACTTGTTCCTGAGTTTGACGCGATAAACAAAACAAACTCTTCAGTTTTGTAAAATTTTATTGAATAGGTATAGATTTGATTACCATTAAAAAATTGTAGTGATCAACCTTAAAATATAGACATAAGTTATCGCAAATTTTTAAGAACCTTTTGAGAGGAAGAATTCCGTGATACATGATAGTTGCGTAACTTTAAACGTTTACGCAGCGCACGCCACGGAAGCTCTCAAAAGGAATAAATTTACCCCGTTTTCGCAACATTTTAAATTGTTGCTCCGCTTCTATTAGTCGTAGCGTGATGTTAGATAGCTTAAAGCGTTCCTCGATAAATGGACTACCTAACATTAAAATAATTTTAATATTCGAACTAGTAGTTCCTGAGATTAGCGTGTTCAACTAAACAAACTAACTCTTCAGCTTCATAATATTCGTAGGTGGAGAAATATTGATTTATGGAAAGTTTTAAAATCCTGCCGTAGCCCAGGTGTTCACTAGCCACAAAAAATATTTGCACAGAGATAAGAAAAACAAAAGAGCTGCAATAATATTTGGCGAGATATTTTTTCCCAAGCTTTGGAAACAATAGTTTGTTGAACACAGGCGGCATCCTTGTGAGACTTATCCGTATTGGTAACAATAAAGTCATAAACAGCTTAAAGTTGTTATTTAGTTTTCCAACTGCGCAATAACATAATCTCAATTTTGGACCTAAAATTCAAAAATGATTGGAAATTATTTCAACTGTGTTCTGTTCAAATATTTTGATTCATGAAACAGCATAACGATCTCACCACGTCAGGCAAAAAGACACTGACAGCTCACTTCACACGGTGAGATGCCTAATCAACTATCAGTAAGAATCTGTTTCATTTTGTCAGCATGGCGTTTGTTGACGTTGCTAAGCAGAATTTTGAAGACAAAACTTCTTTAGGAGCGTTGGGCAACAATTGAACTCGCGACACTGTTACCGACACCACTGACAACACAAACAACGTTGAACGTTTTTTAATCTGACGGTAAAAAAATATTTTTAATACAGTTGCTCAAAAAGTGGCGTATTGCAGGGACGTATAGCGTTCGGGATGTGGGCTATAACATACTAGTGCTTTTTTTTTACCTTTCCCGAACTCGTGCGTTCTCTTTCCCAACTGTCAAAAAAATGTCTATTAAAAAGAAAAACCAACCATGAAGTTTTTACTAAAGAGTTTTTGTGATTCGTACAAATACGTATGTATATTTCTAAAAAGAAGCTGCAATTTATTTCAATATCAGATTTAATGATTTAATTGAATGGGTTAGGTTAGGTTTCATTTAATTTCATCTCATTAAATTTTATTTTCATTTCATATCAATAAAAAAAATCTACTGAAGATTAAGCTGTATGGGCATAGTTCCCTTTGCCTACCAAAATGGATGAAGAACAAAAAAAACTCTGCTTATATTCTACGGTTGGCGCCATTTTCCAGAAATTTTCTTTGCGAGTTTAGTTGTTTGTTGCACAAAATGAGTAATTTTGACCCTATTTTTTTTGAATTAACACCACCGGAACTCAGTATAATTGCACAAAATGCTTCGGAGAACATTTTACCGGAAAAGTCGTTACATATCTACATACGACGAATAGTTTTTCAGAAAATGTTATGTTGGCATACTTCTCCGAACTCTCAGCAAGATTAAAACCGTCTACGTTATGGTCGAGGTTTTCGATGGTAAAAAGTATGCTGAAAATAAGGAATAACGTGGATATGAGTGAATACCCAAAATTAAATGCTTTCTTAAAACGACAATCAGACGGTTTTACAAGTAAAAAGTCGAAAAGATTAACATCCAATGAAGTGATTGAACGAAGCTTCCGATGATCGTTATTTAGCCGTAGTTCGTCCATCTACCTTCGTTGATAATGATAATTCATCAGATCCAATTCCATCAACTAGCAAACGCTATTGTATGACAAATATACATGAACAATCATACGATATTAATAATATTTTGTCTCAAACAGTAAATATGCAACCTAAAACTTCCCCAGTTAGTATAAAAAAACTGTACCAATTTCAATGTACATGTGTACTATAACTTTTATAAGAAATAAATGATTGGTTAGTTGAGTTTATTGTGATTTTATTAAATTGCTTCATTTTTTCGCAACTGTATTAAAAATAGTCGTTCAGTACACTTGCGGAACCGTCATTGCAACTTGTTCCGACTGTCAACCCTCGCCTTCGGCTGCGCCTCGGCTCGGGTAGACATTTATCGGAACTCTATGCAATGACAGCCTTTCCGCACTTGTAATGAAATATACTATTCCTGACGATTTAAAAAATACACACGTAATTGTTCAAGTTTTCACTTCTGTTCGCACTCCCGGAGTGCCAATGTTTTTTTTTTCGAACGCATGAAACAATGGATTAGCAATATATTCAAATTCATACAGATTGTTATTAATAGTTTGATACGCTATTAAGTTGCTGGTCTGTGGTCCCCGATAAGCTCTAAATATGTAAGTAGGTAGGGACCTCTGAAGTATGTCATGGTAACGATACGATGGATTACGATAAAATAATATTTCAGCAGACTTATCATGATGTTTTCTGTTTCTACTCCACCGTAGAATAGAAATCGCTTGTCTACCTGTCTAAACTGTCAACTGTCTACACGGTAATGTAATTTGTAGGCATAACACGTTTCTATGTAGACAGTTGACAGTTATGAACCGAGAAATGTAGACAAGCGATTTCTATTCTAAGGTAGAGTAGAAATAGAAAGCGTCATACTAAGCTCTAGTCTACTCTACTCTCCCACCTCTAGTCTATAATCACATACTAGCTTTTTCCCGCGGCTCGGCTCGCGTGGATGTCGGTTATCGCTTAAAAAAGTAGCCTTTGTCCTTCTCCATATCCCAGGTTATTTCTTTGCCAAATTTGATGACGATCGGTTCAGCGGTTTATGCGTGAAAGCGTAACAGACAGACAGAGTTACTTTCGAATTTACAATATTAATAGGGAAGTAGGGAAAATAGTATGGATGGTTATTATACTATATTCTATCCCACAAAATATATAAGTAACACGCATTATAGGTTTTACAGTCACTAGTTTCAGTGACACAACGCTAGTACGCCTTTGGTTTTTTTTTTGGTGACGGGGGGAAATCCTCATGGATGTCCTCCGCCCCGGGGAGGGCGGAGGGGTCTGTCAGACTCTTACTGACTAAAACCACCCCGGTGTTCCGTCTCTCACTTACGCCGGGGATCACGGGAACTAGTAAGTCTTCCGCGATCCCCGGCTAGTGCCGGCCCGCCTATGCGGGCCACCTCGCGATAGGGGGGGAGTGAGGTGTTGAACTCCCCCCCACATCAATGAGAGGCGCGCGTGGAACACTACGCGCCGCCATCTCGGGTCCTAAGAAGTAGGGGGCGACGGATTCCCCAGTCCGTCGCCCCTGGACCCATTCAGGGGGGCTGGAAGAGGGCGTTGTCCGCCCTCCGCCGACGCCCGGTGCGTCTGCTGCGGATCGGGTTAGCGGAAGCGATCTCCCGCTCCCTCTCCGCAGCCTCCTTCTGCGAGATGACTGTTTCGCAGAAGGACACCACCGCGTCCCAGGACTCCTCGCTGTCGACCATCGAGTCGACAACGGCCGGCAGCGACAGGTCACTGCCTACTCCTGAGATGAGGGCACGGCGTGGCTCCGTCCAAGCGGCACACTCTGCCAGCGTGTGCCACGCCGTGTCCTCCCGACAGTCGACGCAGTGGTGACACCGAGCGTCCGGCTCCCTGTTTATGCGACACAGGTACTTCCCGAAGCAACCATGCCCCGAGAGCACCTGTGTCACCCGAAACGACAGGGAGCCGTGCCTCCTCCCGAGCCAGCGCTCGAGTACTGGCCGGATCGCCCCGATGGTGGCGGAGCCGGCGGTAGGGCGTGAAAGCCTGTCCCGCCATTCCGCCACCAGGGCTGCGCGAAGCTGTGACCGACGCAACTCCAAATGTCGCGGCGTCAGCCTCTCGCCCCGCGCCCTCGAGTCCTCGCGCCACCGATGCAGCGACGCGAGTACCTTCGCCTCGAGGTCCCACGGTGGGGATCCGGCCAGTACGCAAGCCGCCTCGAAGGAGATCGTGCGATATCCCCTTATGACTCTGACGGCCATAGCTCGCTGCGGTTTCCGCAAGACAGCGATGCTGCCGGCCGTCAGGTCAGCCGCCCAGATCGGGGCCCCATAGAGGGCCATCGATCGCACGATCCCCACGTAGAGCCGCCTACAGGCGGCGCTCGGGCCCCCCAGATTGGGAAGCAGCGTCGACAGCGCCCCAGCCGCGCCCAACAACTTGGGCGCCAGCCGCTGGAAGTGGGGTCCGAAGTCCCATCGGCTGTCGAGCACCAATCCCAGATACTTCATGGTGGACTCGACAGCAATTCGGGACCCCCCGACCACGATGTGTGATCCCGGCGGCGGCGCCCGCCGGGGGCCATGAAAGACCATGGCCTCCGACTTGTTGAGGGCCACCTCTAGGCCAAGGCGCCGTATGCGGGTCACCACCTGTGACACCGCAGCCGTCGCCAGCAACGCTGCCTCCCTGTACGAGCTCCCCCGGGCTGTGACCAGCGTATCATCTGCATAACACGTCAGGTCCACGCCCGGCTGGAGCTCGCCCCTCAGCACCCAGTCGTACCCGATGTTCCACAGGAGCGGTCCCACGACCGAACCCTGTGGAACACCGCACGACATGCGGCGCTGGTTTCCGCCATCACGTCCCATGTAGGTGACACACCTATCCGCCAGATAGGCCCCAACGATGCGGCGGAGGTATGGAGGCACCCGATGGTACTGCAGTGCCTCCCGGATGCAGCTCCAGGGCAGGGTGTTGAAGGCGTTGGAAATGTCCAAGGACACCGCCAACATCACCCCACCCCGGGACACAGCTTCCTCCGCCAGGACTCTCACCCGCGATATCGCGTGGATGGTGGAGCGCCCGTGCCGAAAGCCGAACTGGCTCTCGGCTAGGTCAGGCCCCTCCCTGCTTAAGTGGCCGACGAGGCGGGCGGCGATAATCCGCTCAAACATCTTACCCACCTCGTCGAGCAGCACTATGGGCCTATACGCGGACGGCGAGTCCGCGGGGCGCCCCACCTTCTTGAGCAAGACCAGACGACCAGATTTCCACAAAGTGGGAAACTGGCCCTGCTCAAGGCACGCGGTGTAGAGTCCTCTCAGTTGGGGCTCTAGCTCCTTCAGAGCGAGGGCTAGCACTATGCCGTGAATACCATCGGGCCCCGGAGCCACGTTCTTGGCCCGGAGCCGCATCACGGCCGCCCTCATCTCTGGCTGTGTCACCTCTGGGACGTTGATGGCGACCTCTTCGGTAGGCTCTGCGGCTGTGGGCAAAGCCATCGGCGGCGGAGTGTGCTCCGCTCTAGCCGGGAAGAGCGCTGCGACCACATCTTCCAGCAGCTCGGGTTGGAGACTCTCCGTGAGTGGAGGCGCCGCGGCTCGAAGTTTCCCTCGAACCGCACGATACGGGCGCCCCCACGGATCTCCGTCGAGAGTCTCCAACATCTCCTCCCTGGCTCGCGTCCTCGCTTCGCCGATGGCCAGCCACAGAGCCTCCTTAGCCGCGCGGTACACCTCATACAGCGCGGCTTCTTCGTCAGGGACCCGACGACGTCGCCTCCGGTATCGGGTGTACTGGCGTCTGACCGCCACGCACTCGACACGTAGTCGCGCGATCTCGGCAGACCACCAGTACACCTGCCGCCTTCCTGATTGCGTGTGGACGCGGGGCATGGACGCGTCGCTGATTTGCGTCATCGCCCCGCGAAACCACAGCGCCTCCTCTTCGACGTCGACGGGTCCAACCGTCGCCGACTCCCGGATCCAGGCCTGGACAACAGCGGCCTCCTCGAGAACTTCCCTGTCGATGCGCTTACGCGCCCAGCGCGGGCCGTCCGTTCGCGGGGCCGATGGACTGCGGCCGCCTGCGGTCTGGGCGGAGACGTCGAAGCGGACATATCTGTGATCCGACAACGTCTCCACCTCCACCGCGACACGCCAGTCGCGGACACGGCTCGCGACAGCAGGGCTAGCGAACGATACGTCCACGATCGAACCGCCCCGCTGCCGCACGCACGTGTATACCGAGCCCCGGTTTAGGACGACCAGGCCAGTCGTGACCACCCACTCCTCCAGCGCCTCACCCCTAGCATCGGTCACCGGGGATCCCCACGCCGAAGACTTGGCGTTGAGATCCCCTAGTAACAGCACTGGGCGAGGGTGGAGTCGGCCTACGACGGCCCCCAACTCGACAAGGAAGTTCTCGAAGTCGGCGAGGCTCTTGTTGGGCGAGAAATACGCCCCAACAATGCCAATGCCGTCCGCGAGGGCGGCCACCCAACCGCGACCTCGGGACGGGTTGACAAGAGCCCTGCCGATGATGGCCACCGAGCCGTCTAGGTCTCCCACCCAGTTATCCCTGGGGGGGACAAAATACGGCTCGGCGACCACAGCCACGTCAATCGACCACTCTGCCATGCTCTGGATCAGTAGATCCTGAGCTCTGGCAGCGTGGTTGATGTTGCCCTGGAGGAAATGGTAAGGCGCCATTATGCGCAGTCCATTCCCTCCGTCGCACCATCACTGGGCCGGGAGTCGGCCGTAGGGCACCCAGGCTGAGGGGGGGGTAAAGAGCCCCCGGCAGCCTTGGTGCCTCTCCTCTTCTTCTTCTGTGTGGTGGGTGCGCCACACGCTCTTCCACCTGCCCTGTGCCCAGCGGGCCTTCCTGCAACTGTACAGAGGCTGCAGTTTGGCGCCGCTGTGCACTGGGCGGACTTATGGCCAGGCTTACTGCAGCGAAAGCACTGCTCGCTGCGGTCTATTTCGGCGGTGCACCCTGCCCGGACATGCCCAATGTCCAGGCAACGGTAGCACCGTAGCGCTCTGGGTTGCAGCAGCTTGACTCTCGCTGCAACCCAGCCCACCAACAGGCGCCCTCCGTCGGCGACTTTGTTTGCCGCCGACACTGGGCACCGCACCCAGATGGCTCCGAGACCGGAAGCGCCGGTTCGGATGTCGCCCGTGCGCACGTCCTCAGGCAGACATCCTCCGCCTTTGGCGATGGCTGCCACAACCTCAGCCGGAGTCGTCGAGTCGTCCAGGCCGTCGACTCGCAGCTCGGCGGTCTTCATTGGCCTGGACACTCGAACGTCCTCGGGGTTGAGGACCTCCCTCAATTTGGCGGCCAAGATGTCCGCTTTCTCTCCGTTAGAGGCACCCGACACCTCCAGCAGCCGAGCCCCCGTAATTGCCGTCCTAAAACCGACGCCCGACGGTATGCCAAGGTCGGGGAAAGCGACCTTGGCTTTGGCCTCCATCAGGACCGACTTATAAGAGACGCCCCTTTCGATAGCTCCGGGCTGCAGTGTTATTACCACAGCCGCGGAGCGTGGGGCTCTTGGCCTAGGCGGCCGTTGGGTCCTCTTTGAAGAAGATGCCGATGCCACAGTGACTGGAGGCGGCGCTGCCTTCTTCTTTTTCTTTCGGCCCCCCTTGACGACCGTTGTCCAGGCCTCCGTAGAGGTTCCGGGAGCGGTCACCGGGGGAGCAGCCGTCTGAGAGGTGGGCCCAGGCTTGGGCGCCGGGGTAGCAGCCTTCCGGGAGGTGAGCGCAGGCTTGACCTTCTTAGGCTTGCTGGCACCTTTCCCGGACCCGCTTGGTTCGGCCGTGGAACCCGATTTGGCGGATTCAGCCGCCTTTCGGGTATCTGCAGCAAGCGGTGGCCGCAGAATTTCGGCCGGGAGTAGCCTCGCCTCGATGGCCTCGAGCCGAGCCCCCACCATCTGCCCGCACTGCATCATGCAGATGCGAGCGACCTTCTCGACCTCCGCATCCGCAAGTGCAGCGGCCGATGCTGGGGTCGACGATGGAGGCGACTGCGGAACCGGTGATCCGGTGGCCGCGGGAACTGTCCTCTGGGTGGCAAACTGCCGCTTGAGGTCCTCCAGCTCGGCTTGGAGACGGCGGTTCTCTGCCCACAGCTTCGCCGTCTCCTCCGTGCTCGACCGATTCTGGAGGACCTCGACGGCCTCTTTGATGCCGTCGGCCGCCTCCTTCAGCGCGCGCGTGAACGTGCCCTTCAAGTTGCCGGACTTAGTGGCAACCTGAAGGACAACGCTCACGCCATCCAACACTTGGCGGCTGAGCGCCACCGCCGATGGGCTCGCCCCGGCAGCCATCCGGGCTGAGCGCCGCTCCCGCAGCTGACGGGCCAACTCTTCCACCTCGTCAGCGGCTCGGGCTTTGCGCTGCGCCCGTTTGGCAGCATTGGCCTCGGCCTTGTTGGACCCCAGCAGTAAACCATCATTGGAGTCCGACATCGTGGCCCCGGAGTCCACACTCTCCACGCTCTCCGCGTGCTCCACTGGGGCAGGTGTTTTGGGCTGGGATACCGGCACAGAACGATCCCGCCCAATGCGCTCCGGTAAACGAGCCGAAGGTCCGCTCGCAACTGCGCGACCTCGCCCACTCCCGCCCGTTGCCATTTTAGCGGCTGGCATTTCCACGCTATGGGAGCGTGGCGAGCGCTTTCTCCTTCCTTTGGGGGAAGACATCCCCTCAGTAGCTCGCGAGCGCTCCGAGCTAACGCTCGCCACGCTCGCCACCTTCTCGGATGCAGTGTCGGAATCCGACATTGCACCCACACTCAACCGCTCGACCAAAACGATCGGCGACTTCTCAACGTTTGTTTTTATATTTAAGAGATCCATATATGATTCCCACGAGTGTGGGGGATATAAAAAGTCCACCTAGGGTAACCCCCTGTCCCTAGGCAAGTGTACATTTGTTTCCCAACCAGGGGGTCCACCAATCCCTGGCTGGGGGTGCGCTTGAGACTGATGCGCCAGCTGCAACTAAAGCTGCAGATGACACTACTCCTCAGCCATTCATACCCTCGCCGCACACCAGAACTTGGTATTAGAGGAATTTTTTATAGAGGTTATCTTCCTCGCGATCCGGGCGATTAAGCCAAGATCCTCGTCCCGCTCCGAGTCATAAAACATGACCATGATCTCGTTACGGATTACGATTTCGACGGTTGCAGTCGGGAGAATCAGATCCCCCGCTGCTAGCCCGTTGGCAGGGTAAGTGCACAACGAGCGCCGCCCATGTTTCTCCACCATGGAGAAACGTCCTACGCCCACTCAACCCATCCTCTGTAAGCAGAAGAGGGAGTGAGCGACCGTAGGGCGGTCTAAACTACCGACCCAGGAGCATAAGCTCCCCCCCACGCAGAAATTCGCCACAGACAATACCCTCTCCGAAGTGGAAAGACTATTGGCCGTGCCCAGGATGCACCGGCCGTCCGACTGCCCTTTCCCCCGAACGTATTCGAAAGGAACGAGCAGCCGTCAGGCACACGAGGAGGTTTTCTGCCCGCACCCCACGCTAGTACGCCTGCGTTAAGCTCTAGGTTAATCGGTTCTAGCGATCTAGCCGCTCTCGTAACGAGAAGGTACGAGTCAGTCCTATGCGAATCGTCGCGGTGAGTGGTTGTCGTGCCACACGAGTGTTACTGTTAATTTTTATTCAATACTTTCGTATTTTTATGTGAATTTGAAGTGCATTTTATTTGGAATGAGACGATTAAAATGGTGTTTTCCCTTGCATAGATTTATTTTAAAAAAATCGATTCAGTGTTATTTTATTACAAATAAAACATAAATTCATACGTATGATTATCTCATTTTATTAAGTAACTGTGAGTTTCTTATCGTCAAAATTTAAACATAATAAATAAATGATTGTGATTATGTGCCCTGGTTTTAACAATTATTTAATGCTTGTGCTGAATGAGTGTGAACCTGCTGTATGCTGTGTGCTGACCCCGGTAAGTCAACACTATAATAATTATTTATGTCTCTTATTATTTTTTAAATAACCATAATTATGCTTTATTCATTATTGTTATTTCCCGACGCAGCTGCTGACTATTTCTGTTCTGTGTCGTGTGCCTATTTTGAATTTTTCTTTATTAGGTATTCCAGATAACTTATCTTTGTAAATGTATGTACTTATATCTTTGACAACAGAAAAGCTTTTCAGTCTAATAGACTGATGGTAAATATTTAATTAAATATGAAATGTTAAACTAGCCTGCTTTACAATTCAAAGGACATTATCAAAACATTTTAGTTTGAAACATTACCAGTATCCAAATAGCCTACATTATTAAGTTCCCCAAAATAATAAATTAAAAATATAAACAGGTATATTTTTATAAAAAAATATTGATATCAAGAAAAAGATCCCGTGTAGTGGATTACTACATACATACGTAAGCGTCAATTTTAATTTTAATAATATGTAATTGGTTAATTTGGTTTTGTTACGGCCAAAAACAGCGAACTACAGCATTATAAACGATTTTAAATCGATAAATCAGATGGAATTAATTACTCGTGGTGGTTTTCTCTTGGGTAAGTTACCAGTTGTCAATAATGTGCACGATTTATATGACGACATATTTTAGTTTTAATAAATAAATAGGTTAGTGTATCAGGTTCCTACCTAGCGCAGGAAGCATTACAAAATGATAGATATGATTACCATAAAAAATGTAAAGTGATTAACCATAAAAGATAGACATGCTATCACAAACTTTGTTTAGAACCTTTTTTCCGTCATAAATGATTGTAGCGTAACTTTAAACGTTTGCACAGCGCACGCCACGGAAGCTCACAAACGGAATAAACTCCCCCCGTTATTGCAACATTTTTAATTGATGCTCCGCTATTATTGGTCCTAGCGTGATGATAAATAGCCAGTAGCGTTCCTAATTATATGGACTATCCAAGATTAAAAGCATATTTTTAATTCGAACCAATAGTATCTAAGATTATCGTGTTCAACCAAACAAACAGACTCTTCAGCACTTTAATAGTAGCATAAATATTTAGAGGTATGGAAAGTTTTAAAATGCGTCATAATATTGTACCTACCTTCTTAATCCCGCCGTAACCCAGATGCTCACTAGCCACAAATCATATTTGCGTAGAGATAAGTAAAACAAAAGAGCGGCAATAGTATTTGCCGAGATATTTTTTGCCAAGCTTTGGAAACAATAGTTTGTTGAACACAGGCGGCATCCTTGTGAGCCTTCTCTGTATTGGTAACAATAAAGTCATAAACAGCTTAAAGTTGTTATTTAGTTTGAAAACTGCGGAATAACATACCTAAATCTAATCTTAATTTTGGACCTTAAATTAAAAAATGATAGGAAATTATTTCAACTCTTTTCTGTTCAAATATTTTGATTCATGAAACAGCATCAGTAACGATCTCACCGCGTGAAGTGAGCGCAGAGTGAGCTGTCAGCGTTTTCCCTTGCATAGTTTTATTAAATAATAAATAATTAGTTTCAGTGTTATTTTTATTATAAACAAAATATAAATTCGTACATATGATTATCTCATTTTATTTAGTAACAGTGAGTTTCTTATTAACAAAATTTAAACACAATAAATAAATTATTGTGATTATGTACCCTGGTTTTAACAATTATTTAATGCTTGTGCTGTAGGTATTTTGTTCTTCAATATGTAACATGTTCAGTGTCGTATGAATTGCGAAATACAAAATTAGAATTTATGCTATACTTGTTACTAAGTGTCTCCTAAGTGAATGATTGTTAACCTGCTGTATGCTGTGTGCTGACCCCGGTAAGTCAACACTATACTAATTATTTGTCTCTTATTATTTTTTAAATAACCATGATTATGATTTATTCATTATTATTGTTTCCCGACGTACAGCTACTGACTATTTCAGTTCTGTGTCGTTTGCCTATTTTGTATTTTTTTATTTTTTTTTATTTCACTAGGTATTCCAGATAATTTATCTTTTTAAATGTACTTATATCTTTGACAAAAAAAGCAGCCTGCTTTACAATTCAAAGGACATTGTCAAAACATTTTAGTTTAAAACATTACCAATATCCAAATAGCCTACATTATTAAGTTCCCCAATATAATAAATTAAAAATATAAACAGGTATATTTATATATGTATAAAAACAATATTGATATCAAGAAACAGATCCCGTGTACCCGATTACTACATCTTCTGTATAAATAAAAAGAGAAGTCCTGACTGACTGACTGACTGACTGACTCATCAACGCCCAGCCCAAACCCTTGGACCTAGAAAGCTGAAATTTTGCACAGAGGTTCCCTTTATAATGTAGACAAGGAATAAGGAAGGATTTTTCGAAATTCCACCCCTAAGGGTGTTAAATAGGGGATGAATGTTCCGCGCGGGCGAAGCCGCTGGCAAAAGCTAGTACATACATAAGCGTCAATTTAAGGCGCAGACAGCCGACTTTTAAGGACTTTTTATGGAAGATCACGTCTAATCCGCTTGTCTTATGTTTTTGAAAAAATTATATGTGAAACTAGACAATTTTCTTCGTCATTTGATATGTGAATATTTTAAATAAAATTTTTTTAACATAACGTAATTAATTGGTAAAGTAATCTCTATCGCGGACATAAAAACGATAATCACGCAAAAACTATCGGGTGTATTTCCATGAAACTTTCACCATCTAAAAGACAATTTAATCACCCAAAATTTAGTATACGGTTTTTCTTTGATATGTGTTTGATAAATCAACATGGGTTGTTTTTCGAAAAACTTGATGCGCGTTGAGGCGGGGTCTCTTGCGAGCGACGGGCGGCAGTGCATCGCTGTAGGTAGCTGTCAGCTATCGTCGCCTTAAATTTTAATTATATGTAAGTATGACTATCATAATATTCTCGATAAAATGGTTAATTTGGTTTTGTTGCGGCCAAAAACAGCGAACTACAGCATTGTAAACAGTTTTATTTTTTCTGGAACGAAACAAATAGGTAGCTATAGTTTATTTGCACATTTTTACTTAATTTATTACTACAGGCAAACATGTATTAAAACTTTAAATATAATTTCCTACAAAATATAATCAGCCTATTCTTTTCACAACTATTTAAGAGTCGGCTTCCAGTCTAAACGGATGCATCTGAATGCCACAATTTTACATGGAGCGACTGCCTATCAGACCTCTACAACCCAGTTACTGGGTAATACAATACCCTTGATAAGACTGGTTGTCGAGCTTCCACCGATCTTTAACGACTGTAAAAGATCCACAAATAACAGCCAGGACCAATGGATTAACGTGCTTTCCGAGGCAAGGAAGTGTCTTGGTATATGAAGATGGTCACCCATCCATAGACCAACTGCTCAAGCGTAGCTTAACCTGATCGATCGACCCGTGTGGCTGTTATTACTTAGCCACAATCCCCTACAATAATAGCTAACTTATAATTATTGATTTACACACAAACGTCTCTACCTTTACATTACATTTACAATCCGATTTCGCGGTAACTAGATTCTAACTAATCTTGGGCTCGCGTGTTCTTCCATGAGAACACGCTTGACCCAGCAGTGATTCAACGGACAAACAGAAAGTGCGTAATTGCGTAGGTAAGTATTTAAAATCCAATCACTAGCTACTTACTGGATTAACTTTTGTTTTAGAATATTTCATAACTTAATGGAATCAAAAACAATAGTTCATCGTTTACTTAAATATAAGTAACTTTGAATTTAAGCTTTCACGGGGGTAGTGCTGCAGCTAGCGGCTACACTCTACTTGGAACAGCTGTCACCATTAAAAACTTACATTATCAGAAACTATTAAGAAAGAACACAAAGACGATACCTACCTACGTAATTCATTCTTCTGTTAATTTATTTGGAATATTCTATAGAAAAACACCTAAGACACATTTTTTTCATTTTTATTAGCCTTTGTTTATATTAATAAAAAATATTACTCACCGTTATGCCCGTCTGCCGACAAATCTCTGTCGCCCGGCATCCAATCAATCGAAGCGCTATTATACACTCTCTTTCTACTTGCGTCAACTGAGGCGCCAGTCGCCATGTTAATATTATTTAATAGTTTTAGAGTTACTAATATCACGCACACCACGACTATGCACACATTAGGGCTCCACGATTTTTTAATGACTGACGTAAAGAATAAACGAACGATGTCATGAGTGAAACTCGGGAGTGGTGACGTACGCGCAGGGGCGTTTGGGTGTGGCTTATTCCTCGTAAAACATGATAATTGGCTCCCAAATGTTAGTATGTGCAGCAATTGAGCAATTTTAGAAACGTTTAAAATTCCACCAATCACGCCAAGGATACTTTCTTTCTAATACTCCATGGCGCGTCGTAGTTATAGTTATGTATAGGGTTTAGCTTGACGAGCTGGTGACTGTACATTAGAACTCAATGTTTTAAATAATAGGTCTTTACCTATGAAATTGCCGTTTTGTATGAAAAAATTTAAACGAATTTTTTTCATGAATTTTTTATTTGTATTAATCGAAGTAATCACCCATGCAATCAATGCATCTTTGCCATCGCAGTGGCAGTTTATTGATGCCCTTCTTAAAGAAATCAGCTGGACGGGAGGCAACAAATTCTTCAAAGGCATTTTGTACTGCCTCTCGGGTATTAAATTTTTTTCCCGCCAAGAAGTTATCCAAATTCTGGAAAAAGTAGTAGTCTGTAGGCGCAAGGTCTGGTGAGTAGGGCGGATGACGGAGAGCTTCCAACCCCAGTTCTTGCAACTTGGAGACCGTCTGCTGTGCAGTATGAGGTCGCGCGTTGTCGTGCAGGAGCAGCGGAGACGAGCGATTGACCAATGCTGGTTGGAGATGCGCCAGCTTCTCCATCATTGTGTTCAGTTCTTCACAGTACACATCTGCAGTAATGCTCACCCCGTTTGGTAAGAAGCTGTGATGAATCACACCGGCGCTAGACCACCAAACAGTGACCATCACTTTTCTAGGGGTAAGTTTTCGTTTAGGGCATTGTTTAGGTGCTGAACCAGGATCCAACCAACTTGCTGAGCGCTTACGGTTATCAAACAGAATCCATTTTTCATCGCAGGTAACAATGCGGTTCAAAATTCCTTCATTTGTGTGTCTGTTGAGCAGTGCAAGGCACGTCTCGACGCGTACTTCGCGCTGGCGATCATTGAGTTCGTGGGGCACCCATTTGTCAAGCTTTTTTACCTTGCCAATTTGACGCAAATGGACCAATATTGTTTTGACGCTAACGTCGAAAGCTGCTGCTAATTCAGCCGTAGATTGTGTATCATCAGCTTCCACAATCGCCTTTAATTCGTCATTGTCGACCAAAGTCTTCGGACGACCGCGAGGTTCATTTTTCAGGTCGAAATTTCCAGAACGGAAGCGAGCAAACCAATAACAGGTGGTGCGTTGGTTTGTAGTGTTAGCTCCGTAAACGTCGTTGATGTTGCGTGCCGCTTGTGCCGCGTTGCTGCCACGACGGTACTCATATTCCATAATTACTCGAATTTTTAACGTATCCATGATGACGAAAAAGATTGAAATGCGATGAAAATGTAACACTAATCAATAAAGAAATGACTACTTTTAGAAAAAAAAATCCATGTTTTTAAAATAAAATTAATTTGAAATTAGAATTCTTAGCCAAACAAAAATTATTTTGATTTGAAATGGCCAGTACTGCAAAACGGCAATTTCATAGGTAAAGACCTAATATAACTTTTGTCACATCATATTTTTACAACAAATTTGAACCTAATAATTTTTTTGTTACCATTTTGTTGAAAAATAGTGCATGAAGTCACTCATTAGGTACTACTTGATTATTCTAGCGTACGAATTTAGTAAGCATGATATTATTACGGTGCGTTAATCTATTGAAATTTGTCTTATGGCTTGAATTTTAAACAAAAACGTGCAATAAAATACTAATCCCTAGTAGTAGCCGGTGTTCAGTAGCCATAAATCATTTTTACATAGAGATATGAAACAGTTGAAGGTACATTTCGGCGAGCGCTAGAAACAATAGTTTGTTAAATACAAGCGGCATCTCTGTAAGTCGTATCTGTATTAGTAACAGTTAAGTTATAAACAACGTTAGCATTTTGGACAAGAATGTGCTATACACATAAATAGCTTATGGCCTTCCTCGATAAATGGGCGATCCATCAATAAAATATTTTTTTAATTCGAACCTTAAGTTCCTGAGATTAGCGCGTTCAACCAAACAGATTCTTCAGCTTTATACTATTATTAGGTATAAAAATAATGATTTATGGAAAGTTTTAAAATCATGCCGTACCCCAAGTGTTCACTAGCCACAAAAAATATTTGCACAGAGATAAGAAAAAACAAAAGAGTCTCAAAAATGCCGAGATTTTTTTGCCAAGCTTTGGAAACAATAGTTTTTCAACACAGGCGGCATCTTTGTGAGCCTTATCTGTATTGGTAACAATAAAGTCATAAAAAGCTTAAAGTCGTTATTTAGTTTTTTTTAAACTGGGCAATAACATAATTACCTAATCTCAATTTTGGACCTAATATTCAAAAATAATTGGAAAATATTTCAACTCTATTCTGTTGCAATATTTTAATTAATGAACAAGCATGTCGATTCTGCTTGGCTTATCTTTTCACCGTGAAAGCATAGGTGAAGTGAGTTTAAAATGAGCTGTCATTCTATCTGATCCTAAAAATTGATACTATTGGCAATTCAAGCTTACTTCACCTTAGTTTTCACGGTGAGATTTTTACAGAATAGCACTACTGTAACAATCTCACCGCGCGAAGTCGGCTTAAAGCGAGCTATCTGTTTTATTTTTCGAACACATGAAACAATAGGTTGGCAATATCCTTAAAATTTATTCAAATTCTTACCAATAATAACCCCATTTTTATGTCCACGCAATCACTGTCCATTCAAGGTTACCTGGAAGAGATCGCAGAAAGCGAAATGGCCGCCCATTGTATGTTTCTAGTGTTTAATATTTTATTTTTGTCATTCTTTTTGTGGTGTACAATAAAGCGTATATAAATAAATAGTTTGATACGTTATTAAGGTGCTGGTCTGTGGTCCCCGACAAGCTCTAAATACGTAAGTAGGTAGGGACCTCCGAAGTATGTCATCGTAGGATTATGATAAAATAATATTTCAGCTGGCTAAGCACGACGCTTTCTATTTCTACTCTACTGTAGAATGGAAATCGCTTGTCTACCTGTCTAAACTGTCAACTGTCTACACAGAAACGTCTTTTAAGGCTTAACACGAGAAGCGTTTTGTCGACGGAAGAGTAGACAAAAATGACGTTTCCGTGTAGACAATTAACAGTTATGAACCGAAAAATGTAAACAAGCAATTTCTATTTTACGGTAGAGTAGGAATAGAAAGCGTCATGCTAAGCCTGCAGGTCTCCTCTAGTCTACTCTACTCTCCCACCTCTACTCTATAATTATATACTAGCTTTTTCCCGCGGCTCTGCCCACGTGGATGTCGGTTATCACTTAAAAATAGCCTTTATCCTTCTCCATATTCCAGGCTATATCTCTGCCAAATTTCGTGACGATTGGTTCAGCGGTTTATGCGTGAAAGCGTTACAGACAGACAGAGTTACTTTGGAATTTATAATTTATATAGGGAAGTAGGGATAATAGTATGGATGGATATTATTCTTTATTGTAACCCACAACATACATGAGTAACACGCACTATATGTAGTTTAGGTCTTACAGTCTCTAGTCTCAGCGATACCACGCTAGTACGCCTGCCGGCGCGAAGCTCTAGGTTAATCGGCTCTAGCGGTCTAGCCGCTTTTGTGACGAGTACGAGTCAGTCTTGTGCGAATCGTCGCGGTGTGTGGTTGTCGTGCCACACGAGTTTTACTGTTAAGTTTATTCAAAACTTTCGTATTTTTAAGTGGATTTGAAGTGCATTTTATTTGGAACGGTGTTCCCTTGCATAGTTTTATTAAAAAATAAATAATTAGTTTCAGTGTTATTTTTTATTATAAATATATCACATTTTATTTAGTAACGGTGAGTTTCTTATTAACTAAATTTAAACATAATAAATAAATGATTGTGATAATGTACCCTGGTTTTAACAATTATTTAATGCTTGTGCTGTAGGTATTTTGTTCTTCAATATGTAACATGTTCAGTGTCCTTTGAATAGCGAAATACAAAATTAGAGTTTGTGCTATACTTGTTACTAAGTGTCTCCTAAGTGAGTGAGTGTTAACCTGCTGTATGCTGTGTGCTGACCCCGGTAAGTCAACACTATAATTATTATTTGTGTCTCTTATTATTTTTTAAATAACCATAATTATGCTTTATTTATTATTGTTGTTTCCCAACGTGCAGCTGCTGACTATTTCTGTTCTTTGTGGTGTGCCTATTTTGTATTTTTCTTTATTAGGTATTCCAAATAACTTATCGTTTTAGATGTACTCATATCTGTTGTGTGATGGTTTTATTTTTTCTTTTCTTTCTCATAGACTGACGGTAAGTATTTAATTAAATTTTAACTGTTTAACTAACCTGCTTTACAATTCAAAGGATCTTGTCCAAGCCTTTTTTTTTAAACATTACCAGTATCCAAATAGCCTACATTATTAAGTTCCTTAAAATAATAAAAACAAAAAATATAAACAGGTATAATTATTAAAAAAAAAACAATGTTGATATCAAGAAACAGATCCCGTGTACCCGATTACTACATACATACATAAGCGTCAATTTTAATAATAATTATGTAAGTATGACTCTGTCACAATATTCTCGATAAAATGGTTAATTTGGTTTTTTTACGGCCAAAAGCAGCGAACTACACCATTATAAACGATTTTAAATCGATAAATCAGATCGAATTAATTACTCGTGGTGGTTTTCTCTTGGGTAAGTTACCAGTTGTCAATGATGTGCACGATTTATTCAACGCCATATTTTAGTTTTATAAAACAAATAAGTTAGCATGTTAGGTTCCTACCTAGCGCAGGAAGCAAAAAATTATTGATATGATTGCCATTTAAAAATGTATAGCGATCAACCATAAAAGATAGACATGCTATCACAAACTTTGTTTAGAACCTTTTTTCCGTCATAAATGATTGTAGCGTAACTTTAAACGTTTACGCATCGCACGCCACGGAAGCTCACAAACGGAATAAACTTACCCCGTTATTGCAACATTTTGAATTGATGCTCCAAGAATTCATGATTTATTATTGGTCCTAGCGTGATGATAAATAGCCAGTAGCGTTCCTAATTATATGGACTATCCAAGATTAAAAGCATATTTTTAATTCGAACCAGTAGTATCTAAGATTATCGTGTTCAACCAAACAAACAGACTCTTCAGCACTTTAATAGTAGCATAAATATTTAGAGGTATGGAAAGTTTTAAAATGCGTCATAATATTGTACCCACCTTCTTAATCCCGCCGTAACCCAGATGCTCAGTAGCCACAAATCATATTTGCGTAGAGATAAGTAAAACAAAAGAGCGGCAATAGTATTTGCCGAGATATTTTTTGCCAAGCTTTGGAAACAATAGTTTGTTGAACACAGGCGGCATCCTTGTGAGCCTTCTCTGTATTGGTAACAATAAAGTCATAAACAGCTTAAAGTTGTTATTTAGTTTGCAAACTGCGGAATAACATACCTAAATCTAATCTTAATTTTGGACCTTAAATTCAAAAACGATAGGAAATTATTTCAACTCTTTTCTGTTCAAATATTTTGATTCATGAAACAGCATCAGTAACGATCTCACCGCGTGAAGTGAGCGCGGAGTGAGCTGTCAGCGTTTTCCCTTGCATAGTTTTATTAAATAATAAATAATTAGTTTCAGTGTTATTTTTATTATAAACAAAATATAAATTCGTACATATGATTATCTCATTTTATTTAGTAACAGTGAGTTTCTTATTAACAAAATTTAAACACAATAAATAAGTGATTGTGATTATGTGCCCTGGTTTTAACAATTATTTAATGCTTGTGCTGTAGGTATTTTGTTCTTCAATATGTAACATGTTCAGTGTCGTATGAATTGCGAAATACAAAATTAGAATTTATGCTATACTTGTTACTAAGTGTCTCCTAAGTGAATGATTGTTAACCTGCTGTATGCTGTGTGCTGACCCCGGTAAGTCAACACTATACTAATTATTAGTCTCTTATTATTTTTTAAATAACCATAATTATGATTTATTCATTACTATTGTTTCCCGACGTGCAGCTGCTGACTATTTCAGTTCTGTGTCGTTTGCCTATTTTGTATTTTTCTTCATTAGGTATTCCAGATAATTTATCTTTTTGAATGTACTTATATCTTTGACAAAAAAAAGCAGCCTGCTTTACAATTCAAAGGACATTGTCAAAACATTTTAGTTTAAAACATTACCAATTTCCAAATAGCCTACATTATTAAGTTCCCCAATATAATAAATTAAAAATATAAACAGGTATATTTATATATGTATAAAAAACAATATTGATATCAAGAAACAGATCCCGTGGACCCGATTACTACATCTGTATAAATAAAAAGAGAAGTCCTGACTGACTGACTGACTCATCAACGCCCAGCCCAAACCCTTGGACCTAGAAAGCTGAAATTTTGCACAGAGGTTCCCTTTATAATGTAGACAAGGAATAAGGAAGGATTTTTCGAAATTCCACCCCTAAGGGTGTTAAATATGGGATGAATATTCCGCGCGGGTGAAGCCGCTGGCAAAAGCTAGTACATACATAAGCGTCAATTTAAATTATAATAATATGTAAGTATGACTATCATAATATTCTCGATAAAATGGTTAATTTGGTTTTGTTGCGGCGAAAAACAGCGAACTACAGCATAGTAAACAGTTTTATTTTTTCTGGAACGAAACAAATAGGTAGCTATAGTTTATTTGCACATTTTTACTCAATTTATTACTACAGGCAAACATGTATTAAAACTTTAAATATAATTTCCTACAAAATATAATCAGCCTAGCCTTTTCACAACTATTTAAGAATCGGCTTCCAGTCTAAACGGATGCATCTGAATGCCACAATTTTGCATGGAGCGACTGCCTATCAGACCTCTACAACCCAGTTACTGGGTAATACAATACCCTTGATAAGACTGGTTGTCGAGCTTCCACCGATTTTTAACGACTGTAAAAGATCCACAAATAACAGCCGGGACCAATGGCTTAACGTGCTTTCCGAGGCAAGGAAGTGTCATGGTAGGGTCATTGCGCCGGTTAGCGACCAGTTAGCTGGGTTGCCCACTTAAGATGAGAAAATAAAAATGATGTCTACGCGTAAAATAGTTTATTTTAATGGGAATTTGTCCCAAATATAATCTAGTTTGGATACAAAACATAAAATAATATACATTAATACAAAAATATTTATAAAATGCAGAAAAAGTGAAAATATAGCGAAAACGTCGGTTTACGACCATTTTTATCAGTTTATGACCACCAGTGTGCTGGTTTGCGACCGCTATTTTAATATAAAAATATGGCATTAAAATAATTGTAATCGGTTTAAAAATATTTAAATTTTTGCCTCTTATTAAAAACAAATATGGTACCTAATCATTTGGTGTAATGTTTTCTAAAATAATAATAATTAACCTTCTTTTCGGATATCATCGAGAGCTTTTTCAGGGCTTCTGCAGTGTACTGGACAGTCTTTTTCTTTTTTTATTGACTCTGAAGTATTTGGGAGCTCCATCTAAAAATAAGTAATATAAAATAATTAATTGTTGTTTTTATGACTAAATTTGTTTAAACTGAAAACTAATAATATTTAGTTTTCGACAGATTAGGTACAACTACATGGTTGCTTGCTAAAATCATTATTAAACGGACATTTCAATAACCAACCAAATTAAAAAAATCAGACGTGGTCGCATACTCAACTAAATTTCATACTTATTTCTGTTAGCGGCCGTTATTTTTCTCATACTAAATGATGGTGGCCGGAAACCAATGTCTTTATTTCGATTATTTTGGTTTACGACCACCTGTTCAGCACCAATTTTGTACGTAAATTAAACAAAGTTCTTTCAAAGAAACTGGTGGTCGCTTACTAAAGAACTACAAAGAAAAACTTTTCCAATGCTACATTCAAAATTGTAACAGTCCTGTATGAAGCATTATGATCATATTAATCAAAACAAAATAATTCGGTTCTCGTCGGTTTGCGACCATGTGGTCGCTATCTAACGTTTTCGTTAAATAAGCATTTCGATTACCGACCACTTGATTTTATCTTAATAATACGTTTTAAAATAGAAAAATACAACTAAATAAAAACCAAAACTTATCGATTGTACAATTTAACATCTAACTTATATGTAAAACATGAAATAAGTAATAAAACTTACCTTTGAGCGCCGCGCGCCGTGTTATTTTTTTTCCAACTCGCGGTATGTCCACTCACCCCTGAATCAAGACGCACATTGAGCAATTTTTTTTCGGGTCTGGTTTTCGCCATTTGTTTCAAACTGTGTAAATTCTTATTTCATAATTATTTATAAAGCACCTTACATTTATTTTTTCTTTATTTTACCTCTACAAGTACTAATAACTTGATTTAAAGAAACTTAGTCCGTCAAATGGTCGCTTACTGAAGGTGGTCGCGATACCGGCGAAACGACCCTATATGAAGATGGTCACCCATCCATAGACCAACTGCTCAAGCGTAGCTTAACCTGATCGATCGACCCGTGTGGCTGTTATTACTTAGCCACAATCCCCTACAATAATAGCTAACTTATAATTATTGATTTACACACAAACGTCTCTACCTTTACATTACATTTACAATCCGATTTCGCGGTAACTAGATTCTAACTAATCTTGGGCTCGCGTGTTCTTCCATGAGAACACGCTTGACCCAGCAGTGATTCAACGGACAAACAGAAAGTGCGTAATTGCGTAGGTAAGTATTTAAAATACAATCACTAGCTACTTACTGGAATAACTTTTTTTTAGAATATTTCATGACTTAATGGAATCAAAAACAATAGTTCATCGTTTACTTAAATATAAGTAACTTTGTTTTTAAGCTTTCACGGGGGTAGTGCTGCAGCTAGCGGCTACACTCTACTTGGAACAGCTGTCACCATTAAAAACTTACATTATCAGAAACTATTAAGAAAGAACACAAAGACGATCCCTACCTACGTAATTCATTCTTCTGTTAATTTATTTGGAATATTCTATAGAAAAACACCTAAGACACATTTTTTTCATTTTATAAGCCTTTGTTAATATTGATAAAAAATATTACTCACCGTTATGCCCGTCTGCCGGCAAATCTCTGTCTCCCGGCATCCAATCAATCGAAGCGCTATTATACACTCTCTTTGAACTTGCGTCAACTGAGGCGCCAGTCGCCATGTTAATATTATTTAATAGTTTTAGAGTTACTAATATCACGCACACCACGACTATGCACACATTAGGGCTCCACGATTTTTTAATGACTGACGTAAAGAATAAACGAACGATGTCATGAGTGAAACTCGGGAGTGGTGACGTACGCGCAGGGGCGTTTGGGTGTGGCTTATTCCTCGTAAAACATGATAATTGGCTCCCAAATGTTAGTATGTGCAGCAATTGAGCAATTTTAGAAACGTTTAAAATTCCACCAATCACGCCAAGGATACTTTCTTTCTAATACTCCATGGCGCGTCGTAGTTATAGTTATGTATAGGGTTTAGCTTGACGTGCTGGTGACTGTACATTAGAACTCAATGTTTTAAATATAACTTTTGTCACATGATATTTTACAACAAATTTGAACCTAATAATTTTTTTGTTACCATTTTGTTGAAAAATAGTGCATGAAGTCACTCATTAGGTACTACTTGATTATTCTAGCGTACGAATTTAGTAAGCATGATATTATTAAAGTGCGTTATTCTATTGAAATTTGTCTTATGGCTTGAATTTTAAACAAAAACGTGCAATAAAATACTAATCCCTAGTAGTAGCCGGTGTTCAGTAGCCATAAATCATTTTTACATAGAGATATGAAACAGTTAAAGGTACATTTCGGTGAGCGCTAGAAACAATAGTTTGTTAAATACAAGCGGCATCTCTGTAAGCCGTATCTGTATTAGTAACAGTTTAGTTATAAACAACGTTAGCATTTTGCACATGAATGATGATGTGCTACACACATAAATAGCTTATGGCCTTCCTCGATAAATGGGCGATCCATCAATAAAATATTTTTTTAATTCGAATCTTAAGTTCCTGAGATTAGCGCGTTCAACCAAACAGATTCTTCAGCTTTATACTATTAGTAGGTATAAAAATAATGATTTATGGAAAGTTTTAAAATCATGCCGTACCCCAGGTGTTCACTAGCCACAAAAAATATTTGCACAGAGATAAGAAAAAACAAAAGAGTCGCGATAATATTTGCCGAGATATTTTTTGCCAAGCTTTGGAAACAATAGTTTGTTGAACACAGGCGGCATCCTTGTGAGACTTATCTGTATTGGTAACAATAAAGTCATTAAAAGCTTAAAGTCGTTATTTAGTTTTTTTAAACTGGGCAATAACATAATTATCTAATCTCAATTTTGGACCTAATATTCAAAAATAATTGGAAAATATTTCAACTCTATTCTGTTGCAATATTTTAATTAATGAACAAACATGTCGATTCTGCTTGGCTAATCTTTTCACCGTGAAAGCATAGGTGAAGTGAGTTTAAAGTGAGCTGTCATTCTATCTGATGATGAAAATTGATACTATTGGCAATTCAAGCTTACTTTACCTTAGTTTTGACGGTGAGATTTTCACAGACTAGCACTACTGTAAGAATCTTACCGCGTGAAGTTAGCTTAAAGCGAGCTATCAGTTTTTTTTTTTCGAACACATGAAACAATAGGTTGCCAATATCCTTGAAATTTATTCAAATTGTTACCAATAATAACCCCATTTTTATGTCCACGCAATCACTGTCCATTCAAGGTTGCCTGGAAGAGATGGCAGAAAGCGAAATGGCCGCCCATTGTATGTTTCTAGTGTTTAATGTTTTATTTTTGTCATTCTTTTTGTGGTGTACAATAAAGCGTATATAAATAAATAGTTTGATACGCTATTAAGGTGCTGGTCTGTGGTCCCCGACAAGCTCTAAATACGTAAGTAGGTAGGGACCTCTGAAGTATGTCATCGTAGGATTATGATAAAATAATATTTCAGCTGGTTAAGCATGACGCTTTCTATTTCTACTCTACCGTAGAGTGGAAATCGCTTGTATACCTGTCTAAACTGTCAACTGTCTACACAGAAACGTCTTTTAAGGCTTAACACGTGAAGCGTTTTGTCGACGGAAGAGTAGACAAAAATGACGTTTCCGTGTAGACAATTAACAGTTATGAACCGAAAAATGTAGACAAGCAATTTCTATTTTACGGTAGAGTAGGAATAGAAAGCGTCATGCTAAGCCTGCAGGTCTCCTCTAGTCTACTCTACTCTCCCACCTCTACTCTATAATTATATACTAGCTTTTTCCCGCGGCTCTGCCCACGTGGATGTCGGTTATCGCTTAAAAAAAATAGCCTTTATCCTTCTCCATATCCCAGGCTATATCTCTGCCAAATTTTATGACGATCGGTTCAGCGGTTTATGCGTGAAAGCGTAACAGGCAGACAGAGTTACTTTTTTCGAATTTACAATATTAATAGGGAAGTAGGAATAATAGTATGGATGGTTATTATGCTTTATTCTATCCCACAAAATATATAAGTACGAGTAACACGCATTATGGGTTTTACAGTCTCTAGTTTCAGTGACACCACGCTAGTTAGCCTGCGTGAAGGTCTAGATTAATCGGTTCTAGCGATCTAGCCGCTCTCGTGACTAGTACGAGTCAGTCTTCGAATCGTCGCGGTGAGTGGTTGTCGTGCCACACGAGTGTTACTGTTAAGTTTATTCAATACTTTCATATTTTTAAGTGGATTTGAAGTGCATTTTATTTGGAATGGTGTTCCCTTGCATAGTTTTACTAAAAAATAAATAATTCGTTTCAGTGTATTTTTTTTTTATAAATATATCTCATTTTGTTTCGTAACGGTGACTTTCTTATTAATAACATTTAAAAATAATAAATGAATGGTTGTGATTATGTGCCCTGGTTTCAACAAATATTAAATGCTTGTGGTATAGGCATTTTGTTCTTCAATATGTAACATGTTCAGTGTCGTTTGAATTGTGAAATTCTTAATAAGTGTTTGTGCTACATATACTTGTTACTAAGTGTTTCCAAAGTGAGTGAGTGTTAACCTGCTGTATGATGTGTGCTGATCCCGGTAAGTCAACACTATAATTATTTGTCTCTTATTATTTTTTAAATAACTATAATTATGCGTTATTTATTATTGCTGTTTCCCGACGTGCAGCTGCTGACTATTTCTGTTCTGTGTTGTGTGCCTATTTTGTATTTTTCTTTATTAGGTATTCCAGATAACTTATCTTTTATATGTACAATGGCGACTTCTTCCGCACGCTCACCTTTAAGGCGATAATCGCGTAGCAAGGCTCACGACTCGATCGCACAATGCATGCGTTTTGACCAATAGAATGCACGGAACATATTTTAGTAGTGTTCGTAGTAATGATGTATAGAAAATGACACTAGCACAGGCGCGTGCTATGTTCACTAGTTTGTGAGATTATTTTTGAATAGGCACGGCCGGTATGAGCTCTTTAAAAATTATTGTTGTTGACAAGAAGTAATTTCGTACTCATATTTATCTTCTTTTTGGTTTAGAAAATGTATTATTGCTTTAAGTTAAATGAAATAAGTTTTAGGTTCTTAATGTGTTTTATTTTTATAGGTTTTAGGTTTGTTTTTTATTAGCAGAGGAGAATAAAACTAATTCATGCCTTGCTTGACACGAGACCAGAGAGACGGTGTCACTTTTTTTTTACCACAGGCAATAAGACATCACAACAGATCAAACAGTTATCGTAAACAGAATCTTATCGATTAGCTTTATGTTTTTTTTGTTAGCTTTTCTATTTATTCAGCTACTTACTAGCAGCGCTCCGCGGTTTCAACAGCGTAGTTCCCGTTCCCGTGAGAATATGGGAATAAAATATAGCCTATGTCACCCAGTGATAGTGTAGCTTCCCAACATTGAAATAAATTTTCAAATCGGTTCAGTAGTTTCGGAGCCTATTCAATGCAAAAAAACAAACAATGAAATCTTTCCTCTTTATTATTAGTATAGATAGATTATTTATCAATAATTTGAAAAAATAATGTCAAACAACAATTTTTAACTATTCTATCAACTTTAATATTTTTCTCTCTCCGACATAATAATGTTCCGTCAGGTCTATAAGTTTTGTTATTTGAACACTTTCACTGCCTCCCCAATTTTCACGATGTCCAATGGTTATGTGATACCGCCGCCATACAAAACGCAGCGGACGCGCTAGGCACGTTGACTGGCACTGCATAAAGGTATAAAATGTTAATAATTATTGTCATTTCTGTAAATTCCGGTTAAGAAATTACGGCCTTTCAAGGTAGTTGACCTTGAAAGGCCGTAATTTCTCAAATGAAAGAAATGAGAAATGCCATTTCAAAAAAAAAAACACTGTATTATCGGCGCGGCGCGGACATAAGAGGGACTTGTTACTTGCGCAGTTCTATTGAAAAGTAAAAATCTTCATTACAATGTGTTTCAATACTTGAAAATATACAAAAACGAAGCAAGTTAGATATTTTGTTGGAAATTTACAACATTTGTTTTTTTTTATTGCTCTCTAATATGATTGGAATAACACAAACATACTTTGCGCAATTCATACAATGTTATCAGAGCTTTTTGTTTACTGTTGTCGGAACTCTTGCAACTGCAATAATAATACGTTCATTATCTATACCACTTTTATTTAGTGGGAACTTCTGAAAATCCGGTTTAACAATAGAATGGCTTAAAAACATACTTTATGGCCCTTCTATTGAAGGACCTTAGAATACGTTCGCGAAATATTACAAAGAATTTTTAAGGTATGCCTATTATTTTATTACCATGTTACCTATCTTGAATGTTTTGCAGGTGTTCCCTATAGGTATGTATATTTTGAATACTTTTAATAATTCTAATATTCGTTTTATCCATTTATTTATCACACCTTTGATTTTTTATTTAATCATAAACAGGCGGCTGTCCCTTTAGTGCACTTGTGCGCTACCAGATTTTATTAGGTGTAGAAAAAATCACAAAATGTTTAATAATCGCATTGTGGCCACTGGTTGTGGTCTATGTAATACTAACAAAACTGACGAAACAATATAAGCTCTTTGCTAAACTTTTAAGACTCATTTTCGCGGTACAGAAGATCTCTCGTGCGCTATGCCGAAGCGCACGGTGAATGCTCATACATTTCTATGAGATCCGATAACTGTTTGGAGTATTATGGAGTAATTTGTCGATTCTCGTGCGCCGCACGGTTCCCCCGAAGTTTGTCGAATATTACCGAACGTAGATTAGCGAGAGTGCCCGAGGTTTGGCGATGTTTGCATGCCGGCCATAATGAATGACCAACTCATTAATGTCACTGCGAAGTTTAGTTTACGTGGAATTGAATGCTATTGTTTATTTTTTATTCGTTTAGATTTAAATTACTTACCTATCTGAAATAAATAAATTCTTTTTATTTACTTATTACCCCTAATACTTAGAGAGCTAGTAAAGTGCACCACCAGTTCCATGACCTACCAGCCGCCACTGATCATAAATATAACGAGATTACACGAACAAGGTATCTTTCCAATGTCCGGGGCATGCTGTGCAGGATGCTTACCGTTGGGTGGTTAACAAACGGCTTGCAAGAGGCAGCACGTTAAGATTGGAGTTTGGCCGTCTTTTAATAAAAGGTTGACAAACCATGCTATAATCAACGTGACAAGCGCGTTGCCCGCATTGCGTACGACAAGTATATTTTGACAAATATAAAAATAACTTAGTTCATAGGCCACTTTAAAATTCGGAAGCTTATCAAGTAATTAAACTAAACTATAATTTTCAATAAGAAATACTCCTTAATTTCTGAAATGTAACAGAAATATTTTCAAAAAGCCAGGCCGGTGGGCTCCTGAAAAAATAAAACTGTCACTGTGACCGCAGTGAGAGTGAAAGGATTGAAAAAAAGAAATATTAGCTATTAGTGAAATTATATTTTTCAGTTCGTGTTCATTTAATAATAAGCTGTTCAGGATTAAAGATTTCTTATGGTTGATATTTAAACCGTATCTGTATATTAAAACATTTTAGTAAAACATTTTTGTTGAAAGCGAAACTGTCGTCTGTAATCTTCGTGTGAAATCATACAAAATGTGTTAAAATTTAAGAACAATTTTAAGGATTTGTAGTTGTGGAAAATAAGCAATTTAATTTAGTTTAACTTATTTATTTTTAATAGAGTTTTTCAAGATTTCAAAAGGAAATATTAAAGATTCACCCAGAAATTAATATAAAAAATTACACAGAAATTATCATCAACTTGTATTTATCTACACTCATATCGTAAAGTTATCATTAATAAATCAAAAATTGTGTCATAATGACAGACTTTAGTACTTTTAAAGTCTGTCAATTGCTTCAAAGTTTTATTATAAATTTATAATTTTAGCACACCTTCCTTATGTTTACGTATTTGTGTGGTTTTGTAATGTCTTCGCTACTTCTTCTAATACTCATAGTAATTGTTCTGAGTGAGAATTTTTTGCGTAGATTCCTTTTGTAATAATATTGTAAATAACTTGCACAAAAAACCCTCAAACACTGTTAATGACGGTCCGGGCTCGCTTCTTATCCAAGGAATGCGATGTCTTTTGTTCTCGACGCTCAGTACGGTGCACTGTAATCCGGCTCGATTTCGACCATGTTTTGATGGTAGTAAGGTTGCAAATTGTTTTTATGGATTTTTGTGGGAACAAAATGCGTGCTTTGTTGACGACACCTTTATTGCGACTAAAAAAATGGACATTAGTTTGCATCTCTATACGTCATGCATTCAACAGACAATATGGATTTGTGTGAATACACTCACACAAATACATATTGTCTCTAATTGGGCGAAACCAGGAAGGGGTGTGGTTTGTGACTAGCTGCGCTGCCGCAGAAATATTTTCTTAAGTGAGCATGCTTAACGAATGCTGATTGTACTTATATTTTTGACAAAAAAGACAAATTTTCTTTCTAATAGACTGATGGTAAATATTTAATTAAATGTAAAACTAGCCTGCTTTACAATTCAAAGGACACTGTCAAAACATTTTAGTTTAAAACATTACCAATCCAAATAGCCTACATTATTAAGTTACATAGTATATAATTATTATTAGTCAAAATATTTATATAAAAAAACAATATTGATATCAAGAAACAGATCTCGTATACCTGATTACCACATACATACATAAGCGTCAATTTTAATTTTAATAATATGCAAGTATTACTCCATCATAATATTATCGATAAAATGGTTAATTTGGTTTTGTCGCGGCCATAAACAGCCAAGTACTGAATTATAAACGATTTTATATCGATAAATCAGATCGAATTAATTACTCAAGGTAGTTTTCTCTTGGGTAAGTTACCAGTTGTCAATGTGGTGCACGATTTATTCGACGCCATATTTTAGTTTTATTAAATAAATTGGTTAGTATATTAGGTTCCTATCTAGCGCAGGAAGCACGAATACACTCATTACAAAATGATAGATATGATTACCATGAAAAAATGTATAGTGATTAACCTTAAAAGATAGACATATGCTATCACAACCATTTTAACAGCCTTTTTTCCGTCATAAATGATTGTTGCGTAACTTTAAACGTTTACGCAGCGCACGCCACGGAAGCTCACAAACGGAATAAACTTACCCCGTTATTGCAACATTTTTAATTGATGCTCCGCTATTATTGGTTCTAGCGTGATGATAAATAGCCAGTATCGTTCCTAATTATATGGACTATCCAAGATTAAAAGCATATTTTTAATTCGAACCAGTAGTATCTAAGATTATCGTGTTCATCAAACAAACAGACTCTTTAGCACTTTAATAGTAGCATAAATATGTGGAGGTATGGAAAGTTTTAAAATGCGTAATAATATTGTACCTACCTTCTTAATCCCTCCGTAACCCAGATGCTCACTAGCCACAAATCATTTTTGCGTAGAGATAAGTAAAACAAAAGAGCGACAATAGTATTTGCCGAGATATTTTTTGCCAAGCTTTGGAAACAATAGTTTGTTGAACACAGGCGGCATCCTTGTGAGCCTTCTCTGTATTGGTAACAATAAAGCCATAAACAGCTTAAAGTTGTTATTTAGTTTGCAAACTGCGGAATAACATACCTAAATCTAATCTTAATTTTGGACCTTAAATTCAAAAATAATAGGAAATTATTTCAACTCTTTTCTGTTCAAATATTTTGATTCATGAAACAGCATCAGTAACGATCTCACCGCGTGAAGTGAGCGCGGAGTGAGCTGTCAGCGTTTTCCCTTGCATAGTTTTATTAAATAATAAATAATTGGTTTCAGTGTTATTTTTATTATAAACAAAATATAAATTCATACATATGATTATCTCATTTTATTTAGTAACAGTGAGTTTCTTATTAACAAAATTTAAACACAATAAATAAGTGATTGTGATTATGTGCCCTGGTTTTAACAATTATTTAATGCTTGTGCTGTAGGTATTTTGTTCTTCAATATGTAACATGTTCAGTGTCGTTTGAATTGCGAAATACAAAATTAGAATTTGTGCTATACTTGTTACTGAGTGTCTCCTAAGTAAATGAGTGTTAACCTGCTGTATGCTGTGTGCTGACCCCGGTAAGTCAACACTATACTAATTATTAGTCTCTTATTATTTTTTAAATAACCATAATTATGATTTATTCATTATTATTGTTTCCCGACGTGCAGCTGCTGACTATTTCAGTTCTGTGTCGTTTGCCTATTTTGTATTTTTCTTCATTAGGTATTCCAGATAATTTAAGTTTTTAAATGTAATTATATCTTTGACAAAAAAAAGCAGCCTGCTTTACAATTCAAAGGACATTGTCAAAACATTTTAGTTTAAAACATTACCAATATCCAAATAGCCTACATTGTTAAGTTCCCCAAAATAATAAATTAAAAATATGAACAGGTATATTTATATATGTATAAAATCAATATTGTTATCAAGAAACAGATCCCGTGTACCCGATTACTACATACATACATAAGCGTCAATTTAAATATTAATAATATGTAAGTATGACTATATTCTCGATAAAATGGTTAATTTGGTTTTGTTGCGGCCAAAAACAGCTAACTACAGCATTGTAAACAGTTTTATTTTTTTCTGGAACGAAACAAATAGGTAGCTATAGTTTATTTGCACATTTTTACTCAATTTATTACTACAGGCAAACATGTATTAAAACTTTAAATATAATTTCCTACAAAATAAAATCAGCCTAGCCTTTTCACAACTATTTAAGAGTCGGCTTCCAGTCTAAACGGATGCATCTGAATGCCACAATTTTACATGGAGCGACTGCCTATCAGACCTCTAGAACCCAGTTACTGGGTAATACAATACCCTTAATAAGACTGGTTGTCGAGCTTCCACGACTGTAAAAGATCTTTAACGACTGTAAAAGATCAACAAATAACAGCCGGGACCAATGGCTTAACGTGCTTTCCGAGGCAAGGAAGTGTCTTGGTATATGAAGATGGTCACCCATCCATGGACCAACTGCTCAAGCGTAGCTTAACCTGATCGATCGACCCGTGTGGCTGTTATTACTTAGCCACAATCCCCTACAATAATAGCTAACTTATAATTATTGATTTACACACAAACGTCTCTACCTTTACATTACATTTACAATCCGATTTCGCGGTAACTAGATTCTAACTAATCTTGGGCTCGCGTGTTCTTCCATGAGAACACGCTTGACCCAGCAGTGTTTCAACGGACAAACAAAAAGTGCGTAATTGCATAGGTAAGTATTTAAAATCCAATCACTAGCTACTTACTGGTTTAACTCTTGTTTTAGAATATTTCATGACTTAATGGAATCAAAAACAATAGTTCATCGTTTACTTAAATATAAGTAACTCTGAATCTAAGCTTTCACGGGGGTAGTGCTGCAGCTAGCAGCTACACTCTACTTGGAACAGATGTTACCATTAAAAACTTAAATTATCAGAAACTATTAAGAAAGAACACAAAGACGACACCTACCTACGTAATTAATTCTTCTGTTAATTTATTTCGAATATTCTATAGAAAAACACCTAAGACACATTTTTTTCATTTTTATTAACCTTTGTTAATATTGATAAAAAATATTACTCACCGTTATGCCCGTTTGCCGACAAATCTCTGTCGCCCGGCATCCAATCAATCGAAGCGCTATTATACACTCTCTTTCAACTTGCGTCAACTGAGGCGCCAGTCGCCATGTTAATATTATTTAATCGTTTTAGAGTTACTAATATCACGCACACCACGACTATGTACACAGCAGGGCTCCACGATTTCTTAATGACTGACGTAAAGAATAAACGAACGAAGTGATGAGTGAAACTTGGGACCGGTGACGTACGCGCAGGGGGGTTTGGGTGTGGCTTATTCCTCGTAAAACATGATAATTGGCTCCCAAATGTTAGTGTGTGCAGCAATTGAGCAATTTTAGAAACGTTTAAAATTCCACCAATCACGCCAAGGATACTTTATTTCTAATACTCCATGGCGCGTCGTAGTTATAGTTATGTATAGGGTTTAGCTTGACGTGCTGGTGACTGTACATTAGAACTCAATGTTTTAAATATAACTTTTGTCACATCATATTTTTACAACAAATTTGAACCTAATAATTTTTTTGTTACCATTTTGTTGAAAAATAGTGCATGAAGTCACTCATTAGGTACTTCTTGATTATTCTAGCGTACGAATTTAGTAAGCATGATATTATTACAGTGCGTTATTCTATTGAAATTTGTCTTTTGGCTTGAATTTTAAACAAAAACGTGCAATAAAATACTAGTAGTAGCCGGTGTTCAGTAGCCATAAATCATTTTTACATAGAGATATGAAACAGTTGAAGGTACATTTCGGCGAGCGCTAGAAACAATAGTTTGTTAAATACAAGCGGCATCTCTGTAAGTCGTATCTGTATTAGTAACAGTTAAGTTATAAACAACGTTAGCATTTTGCACAAGAATGATGATGTGCTATACACATAAATAGCTTATGGCCTTCCTCGATAAATGGGCGATCCATCAATAAAATATTTTTTTAATTCGAATCTTAAGTTCCTGAGATTAGCGCGTTCAACCAAACAGATTCTTCAGCTTTATACTATTAGTAGGTATAAAAATAATGATTCATGGAAAGTTTTAAAATCATGCCGTACCCCAGGTGTTCACTAGCCACAAAAAATAATTGCACAGAGATAAGAAAAAACAAAAGAGTCGCGATAATATTTGGCGAGATACTTTTTGCCAACCTTTGGAAACAATAGTTTGTTGAACACAGGCGGCATACTTGTGAGCCTTCTCTGTATTGGTAACAATAAAGTCATAAACAGCTTAAAGTCGTTATTTAGTTTTTAAAAACTGAGCAATAACATAATTATCTAATCTCAATTTTGGACCTAATATTCAAAAATAATTGGAAATTATTTCAACTCTATTCTGTTGCAATATTTTAATTAATGAACAAGCATGTAGATTCTGCTTGGCTAATCTTTACACCGTGAAAGAATAGGTGAAGACAGTTTAAAGTGAGCTCTCATTCTATCTGATGCTAAAAATTGATACTATTGGCAATTCAAGCTTACTTCACCTTAGTTTTCACGGTGAGATTTTCACAGAATAGCACTACTGTAACAATCTCACCGCGCGAAGTCGGCTTAAAGCGAGCTGTCTGTTTATTTTTCGAACACATGAAACAATAGGTTGCCAATATCCTTGAAATTTATTCAAATTGTTACCAATAATAACCCCATTTTTATGTCCACGCAATCACTGTCCATTCAAGGTTGCCTGGAAGAGATCGCAGAAAGCGAAATGGCCGCCCATTGTATGTTTCTAGTGTTTAAAGTTTTATTTTTGTCATTCTTTTTGTGGTGTACAATAAAGCGTATATAAATAAATAGTTTGATACGCTATTAAGGTGCTGGTCTGTGGTCCCCGACAAGCTCAAAATACGTAAGTAGGTAGGGACCTCTGAAGTATGTCATCGTAGGATTATGATAAAATAATATTTCAGCTGGCTAAGCATGATGCTTTCTATTTCTACTCTACCGTAGAGTGGAAATCGCTTGTATACCTGTCTAAACTGTCAACTGTCTACACAGAAACGTCTTTTAAGGCTTAACACGAGAAGCGTTTTGTCGACGGAAGAGTAGACAAAAATGACGTTTCCGTGTAGACAATTAACAGTTATGAACCGAAAAATGTAGACAAGCAATTTCTATTTTACGGTAGAGTAGGAATAGAAAGCGTCATGCTAAGCCTGCAGGTCTCCTCTAGTCTACTCTACTCTCCCACCTCTACTCTATAATTATATACTAGCTTTTTCCCGCGGCTCTGCCCACGTGGATGTCGGTTATCACTTAAAAATAGCCTTTATCCTTCTCCATATTCCAGGCTATATCTCTGCCAAATTTCGTGACGATTGGTTCAGCGGTTTATGCGTGAAAGCGTTACAGACAGACAGAGTTACTTTGGAATTTATAATTTATATAGGGAAGTAGGGATAATAGTATGGATGGATATTATTCTTTATTGTAACCCACAACATACATGAGTAACACGCACTATATGTAGTTTAGGTCTTACAGTCTCTAGTCTCAGCGATACCACGCTAGTACGCCTGCCGGCGCGAAGCTCTAGGTTAATCGGCTCTGGCGGTCTAGCCGCTCTCGTAACGAGTACGAGTCAGTCTTGTGCGAATCGTCGCGGTGTGTGGTTGTCGTGCCACACGAGTTTTACTGTCAAGTTTATTCAAAACTTTCGTATTTTTAAGTGGATTTGAAGTGCATTTTATTTGGAACGGTGTTCCCTTGCATAGTTTTATTAAAAAATAAATAATTAGTTTCAGTGTTATTTTTTATTATAAATATATCACATTTTATTTAGTAACGGTGAGTTTCTTATTAACTAAATTTAAACATAATAAATAAATGATTGTGATAATGTACCCTGGTTTTAACAATTATTTAATGCTTGTGCTGTAGGTATTTTTTTCTTCAATATGTAACATGTTCAGTGTCCTTTGAATAGCGAAATACAAAATTAGAGTTTGTGCTATACTTGTTACTAAGTGTCTCCTAAGTGAATGATTGTTAACCTGCTGTATGCTGTGTGCTGACCCCGGTAAGTCAACACTATACTAATTATTAGTCTCTTATTATTTTTTAAATAACCATAATTATGATTTATTCATTATTATTGTTTCCCGACGTGCAGCTGCTGACTATTTCAGTTCTGTGTCGTTTGCCTATTTTGTATTTTTCTTCATTAGGTATTCCAGATAATTTATCTTTTTAAATGTACTTATATCTGTTGTGTGATGGTTTTATTTTTTCTTTTCTTTCTCATAGACTGACGGTAAATATTTAATTAAATTTTAACTGTTTAACTAACCTGCTTTACAATTCAAAGGATCTTGTCCAAGCCTTTTTTTTAAACATTACCAGTATCCAAATAGCCTACATTATTAAGTTCCTTAAAATAATAAATACAAAAAATATAAGCAGGTATAATTATTAAAAAAAAAACAATGTTGATATCAAGAAACAGATCCCGTGTACCCGATTACTACATACATACATAAGCGTCAATTTTAATAATAATTATGTAAGTATGACTCTGTCACAATATTCTCGATAAAATGGTTAATTTGGTTTTGTTACGGCCAAAAGCAGCGAACTACACCATTATAAACGATTTTAAATCGATAAATCAGATCGAATTAATTACTCGTGGTGGTTTTCTCTTGGGTAAGTTACCAGTTGTCAATGATGTGCACGATTTATTCGACGCCATATTTTAGTTTTATAAAACAAATAAGTTAGCATGTTAGGTTCCTACCTAGCGCAGGAAGCAAAAAATTATAGATATGATTGCCATTTAAAAATGTATAGCGATCAACCTTAAAAGATTGACATATTATGTTATAACAAACTTTTTAGAACCTTTTTTCCGTCATAAATGATTGTAGCGTAACTTTAAACGTTTACGCACCGCACGCCACGGAAGCTCACAAACGGAATAAACTCCCCCCGTTATTGCAACATTTTTAATTGATGCTCCGCTATTATTGGTCCTAGCGTGATGATAAATAGCCAGTAGCGTTCCTAATTATATGGACTATCCAAGATTAAAAGCATATTTTTAATTCGAACCAGTAGTACCTAAGATTATCGTGTTTAACCAAACAAACAGACTCTTCAGCACTTTAATAGTAGCATAAAAATTTAGAGGTATGGAAAGTTTTAAAATGCGTAATAATATTGTACCTACCTTCTTAATCCCTCCGTAACCCAGACGCTCACTAGCCACAAATCATATTTGCGTAGAGATAAGTAAAACAAAAGAGCTGCAATAATATTTGCCGAGTTAATGTCGTGACTTCTTTTCTTTTTGCTCAGCTCCTAAGCTTTTAGCATGATGTTATGTAGCCTTCCTCGATACATGGGCTACCCAACACTAAAATTATTATTTACATTTCGAACCAGTACTTCCCGAGTTTGACGCGATAAACAAAACAAACTCTTCAGTTTTGTAAAATTTTATTGAGTAGGTATAGATTTGATTACCATTAAAAAATTGTAGTGATCAACCTTAAAATATAGACATAAGTTATCGCAAATTTTTAAGAACCTTTTGAGAGGAACAATTCCGTGATACATGATAGTTGCGTAACTTTAAACGTTTACGCAGCGCACGCCACGGAAGCTCTCAAAAGGAATAAATTTACCCCGTTTTCGCAACATTTTAAATTGTTGCTCCGCTTCTATTGGACGTAGCGTGATGTTAGATAGCTTAAAGCGTTCCTCGATAAATGGACTACCAACATTAAAATAATTTTAATATTCGAACTAGTAGTTCCTGAGATTAGCGTGTTCAACTAAACAAACTAACTCTTCAGCTTCATAATATTCGTAGGTGGAGAAATATTGATTTATGGAAAGTTTTAAAATCCTGCCGTAGCCCAGGTGTTCACTAGCCACAAAAAATATTTGCACAGAGATAAGAAAAACAAAAGAGCTGCAATAATATTTGCCGAGATATTTTTTCCCAAGCTTTGGAAACAATAGTTTTTTGAACACAGGCGGCATCCTTGTGAGACTTATCCGTATTGGTAACAATAAAGTCATAAACAGCTTAAAGTTGTTATTTGGTTTTCCAAGTGCGCAATAACATAATCTCAATTTTGGACCTAAAATTCAAAAATGATTGGAAATTATTTCAACTCTGTTCTGTTTCAATATTTTGATTAATGAAACAGCATCAGTAACCATCTCACCGCGTGAAGCGAGCATGGAGTGAGCTGTCAGTGTCATCCCACTGATGCTGGGGATTGCCCAAGCATCAGGTAAAATGACATTGACAGCTCACTCCACGCTTACTTCACACGGTGAGATAGGCTTAACACGTGAAACTTAGAAAAGCGTTTTGTCGACGGAAGAGTAGACAAAAATTACGTTTTTGTGTAGACAGTTGACATTTATGAACCGAGAAATGTAGACAAGCGATTTCTATTCTACGGTAGAGTAGAAATAGAAAGCGTCATGCTAAGCTCTAGTCTACTCTACTCTCCCACCTCTACTCTATAATCACATACTAGATTTTTCCCGCGGCTCGGCTCGCGTGGATGTCAGTTATCGCTTAAAAAAGTAGCATTTGTCCTTCTCCATATCCCAGGCTATATCTTTGCCAAATTTGATGACGATCGGTTCAGCGGTTTATGCGTGAAAGCGTAACAGACAGACAGAGTTACTTTCGAATTTACAATATTAACAGGGAAGTAGGGAAAATAGTATGGATGGTTATTATACTATATTCTGTCCCACAAAATATAAAAGTAACACGCATTATAGGTTTTACAGTCTCTAGTTTCAGTGACACCACGCTAGTACGCCTGCGTGAAGCTCTAGGTTAATCGGTTCTAGCGATCTAGCGGCTCTCGTGACGAGTAAGTAGGAGTCAGTCCTGTGCGAATCGTCGCAGTGAGTGGTTGTCGTGCCGCACTAGTGTTACTGTTAAGTTTATTCAATACTTTCGTATTTTTAAGTTGATTTGAAGTGCATTTTATTTAGAATGAGACGATTAAAATGGACGTTTTCCCTTGCATAGATTTATTTAAAAAAAAATCATTTCAGTGTTAATTTTATTACAAATAAAACAAATTCATACGTTTGATTATCTCATTTTATTTAGTAACTGTGAGTTTCTTATCGTCAAAATTTACGAGTCACTACGAATGTACGAGTCAGTCCTGTGCGAATCGTCGCAGTGAGTGGTTGTCGTGCCGCACTAGTGTTACTGTTAAGTTTATTCAATACTTTCGTATTTTTAAGTTGATTTGAAGTGCATTTTATTTAGAATGAGACGATTAAAATGGACGTTTTCCCTTGCATAGATTTATTTAAAAAAAAATCATTTCAGTGTTAATTTTATTACAAATAAAACAAATTCATACGTTTGATTATCTCATTTTATTTAGTAACTGTGAGTTTCTTATCGTCAAAATTTAAACATACTAAATAAATGATTGTGATCATGTGCCCTGGTTTTAACAATTATTTAATGCTTGTGCTGAATGAGTGTGAACCTGCTGTATGCTGTGTGCTGACCCCGGTAAGTCAACACTATAATAACTATTTATGTCTCTTATTATTTTTTAAATAACCATAATTATGCTTTATTCATTATTGTTATTTCCCGACGCAGCTGCTGACTATTTCTGTTCAGTGTCGTGTGCCTATTTTGAATTTTTCTTTATTAGGTATTCCAGATTACTTATCTTTGTAAATGTACTTATATCTATGACAAAAAAAAAACTGTCTAATAGACTGATGGTAAATATTTAATTAAATATGAAATGTTAAACTAGCCTGCTTTACAATTCAAAGGACATTGTCAAAACATTTTAGTTTGAAACATTACCAGTATCCAAATAGCCTACATTATTTAGTTCCCCAAAATAATAAATTAAATATATAAACAGGTATAATAATATAAAAAAACAATATTGATATCGAGAAACAAATCCCGTGTAGTCGATTACTACATACATACATAAACGTCAATTTTAATTTTAAAAAGTTGTAAATGTGACTCTATCAAAATATTCTCGATAAATTGGTTAATTTGGATTTGTTACGACCAAAAACAGCGAACTGTAGTCTGTTGCTGTAGCATTATAAACGATTTTAAATCGATAAATCAGATCGAATTAAGTACTCGTGGTGGTTTTCTTTTGGGTAATTTACCAGTTGTCTATGATGTGCACGTTTTATTCGACGCCATATATTAGTTTTATAAAACAAATAAGTCAGCATATTGGGTTCCTACCTAGCGCAGGAAGCTAAAAATGATAGATATGATTACCATTTAAAAATAAAAATGTATAGTGATCAACCTTAAAAGATACTTTTTTAAGAACCTTTTTTCCGTCATAAATGACTGTTGCGTAACTTGAAACGTTTACGCAGCGCACGCCACGGAAGCTCTTAAACGGAATAAACTCCCCCCGTTATTGCAACATTTTTAATTGATGCTCCGCTATTATTGGTCCTAGCGTGATGATAAATAGCCAGCAGCGTTCCTAATTATATGGACTATCCAAGATTAAAAGCATATTTTTAATTCGAACCAGTAAGTATCTAAGATTATCGTGTTCAACCAAACAAGCAGACTCTTCAGCACTTTAATAGTAGCATAAAAATTTAGAGGTATGGAAAGTTTTAAAATGCGTCATAATATTGTACCTACCTTCTTAATCCCGCCGTAACCCAGATGTTTACTAGCCACAAATCATATTTGCGTAGAGATAAGTAAAACAAAAGAGTTGCAATAATATTTGCAGAAATATTTTTTGCCAAGCTTTGGAAACAATAGTTTGTTGAACACAGGCGGCATCCTTGTGAGCCTTCTCTGTATTGGTAACAATAAAGTCATGAACAGCTTAAAGTTGTTATTTAGTTTGCAAACTGCGCAATAACATACCTAAATCTAATCTCAATTTTGGACCTTAAATTCAAAGTTAATGGGAAATTATTTAAATTCTTTTCAGTTCCAATATTTATATTCATGAAACAGAATCAGTAACTATCTCACCGCGTGAAGTGAGCGTGGAGTGAGCTGTCAGTGTCATCCCACTGATGTTAGGCATTGACCAAGCATCAGGTAGAATGACACTGACAGCTCACTCCACGCTCACTTCACACGGTGAAATGGTTACAGAATAGGAATGCTGAAGGGTGATTGCTTAATTCACTATCAATAGGTCCTATTGATAGTGAATTAAGCAATCACCAAAATGAAATAGATTCCTATTGAATAGGAATCTATTTCATTTTATCAGCATGGCGTTGTTTACTAAACAGAATTTTGAAGTGAAAACTTATTTAGGCCCGTTGGGAATTTTTTGAGATGGGAAAAAAACATTTGAACTCGTGACACTATTACCGACACCACTGACAAAATCAAAAGTCATTTATTCAAACCAGGCTGAGAGACAACACGGACGAACGGACGAACAACGTTGAACGTACGTTGAACGTTGTTTAAGTTCCCCAAAATAATGAAATAAAATATGAATAAATAGGTATGTTTTAGAGTTACTAATATCACGCACACCACGACTATGTACACAGCAGGGCTCCACGATTTCTTAATGACTGACGTAAAGAATAAACGAACGAAGTGATGAGTGAAACTTGGGACCGGTGACGTACGCGCAGGGGGGTTTGGGTGTGGCTTATTCCTCGTAAAACATGATAATTGGCTCCCAAATGTTAGTGTGTGCAGCAATTGAGCAATTTTAGAAACGTTTAAAATTCCACCAATCACGCCAAGGATACTTTATTTCTAATACTCCATGGCGCGTCGTAGTTATAGTTATGTATAGGGTTTAGCTTGACGTGCTGGTGACTGTACATTAGAACTCAATGTTTTAAATATAACTTTTGTCACATCATATTTTTACAACAAATTTGAACCTAATAATTTTTTTGTTACCATTTTGTTGAAAAATAGTGCATGAAGTCACTCATTAGGTACTACTTGATTATTCTAGCGTACGAATTTAGTAAGCATGATATTATTACAGTGCGTTATTCTATTGAAATTTGTCTTATGGCTTGAATTTTAAACAAAAACGTGCAATAAAATACTAGTAGTAGCCGGTGTTCAGTAGCCATAAATCATTTTTACATAGAGATATGAAACAGTTGAAGGTACATTTCGGCGAGCGCTAGAAACAATAGTTTGTTAAATACAAGCGGCATCTCTGTAAGTCGTATCTGTATTAGTAACAGTTAAGTTATAAACAACGTTAGCATTTTGCACAAGAATGATGATGTGCTATACACATAAATAGCTTATGGCCTTCCTCGATAAATGGGCGATCCATCAATAAAATATTTTTTTAATTCGAATCTTAAGTTCCTGAGATTAGCGCGTTCAACCAAACAGATTCTTCAGCTTTATACTATTAGTAGGTATAAAAATAATGATTTATGGAAAGTTTTAAAATCATGCCGTACCCCAGGTGTTCACTAGCCACAAAAAATATTTGCACAGAGATAAGAAAAAACAAGAGTCGCGATAATATTTGCCGAGATATTTTTTGCCAAGCTTTGGAAACAATAGTTTGTTGAACACAGGCGGCATCCTTGTGAGACTTATCTGTATTGGAACCAATAAAGTCATAAAAAGCTTAAAGTCGTTATTTAGTTTTTTTTAAACTGGGCAATAACATAATTATCTAATCTCAATTTTGGACCTAATATTCAAAAATAATTGGAAAATATTTCAACTCTATTCTGTTGCAATATTTTAATTAATGAACAAACATGTCGATTCTGCTTGGCTAATCTTTTCACCGTGAAAGCATAGGTGAAGTGAGTTTAAAGTGAGCTGTCATTCTATCTGATGATAAAAATTGATACTATTGGCAATTCAAGCTTACTTTACCTTAGTTTTGACGGTGAGATTTTCACAGAATAGCACTACTGTAAGAATCTTACCGCGTGAAGTTAGCTTAAAGCGAGCTATCTGTTTTTTTTTTTCGAACACATGAAACAATAGGTTGCCAATATCCTTGAAATTTATTCAAATTGTTACCAATAATAACCCCATTTTTATGTCCACGCAATCACTGTCCATTCAAGGTTACCTGGAAGAGATCGCAGAAAGCGAAATGGCCGCCCATTGTATGTTTCTAGTGTTTAATGTTTTATTTTTTGTCATTATTTTTGTGGTGTACAATAAAGCGTATTTTAATAAATAGTTTGATACGCTATTAAGGTGCTGGTCTGTGGTCCCCGACAAGCTCTAAATACGTAAGTAGGTAGGGACCTCTGAAGTATGTCATCGTAGGATTATGATAAAATAATATTTCAGCTGGCTAAGCATGACGCTTTCTATTTCTACTCTACCGTAGAGTGGAAATCGCTTGTATACCTGTCTAAACTGTCAACTGTCTACACAGAAACGTCTTTTAAGGCTTAACACGAGAAGCGTTTTGTCGACGGAAGAGTAGACAAAAATGACGTTTCCGTGTAGACAATTAACAGTTATGAACCGAGAAATGTAGACAAGCAATTTCTATTTTACGGTAGAGTAGAAATAGAAAGCGTCATGCTAAGCCTGCAGGTCTCCTCTAGTCTACTCTACTCTCCCACCTCTACTCTATAATTATATACTAGCTTTTTCCCGCGGCTCTGCCCACGTGGATGTCGGTTATCGCTTAAAAAAAATAGCCTTTATCCTTCTCCATATTCCAGGCTATATCTCTGCCAATTTCGTGACGATCGGTTCAGCGGTTTATGCGTGAAAGCGTTACAGACAGACAGAGTTACTTTCGAATTTACAATATTGATAGGGAAGTAGGGAAAAGAGTATGGATGATTATTATTCTTAATTGTAACCCACAACATATATTTAATTAACACGCACTATATTCACTACGTTCAGGTCTTACAGTCTCTAGTCTCAGCGATACCACACTAGTACGCCTTCCGGCGCGAAGCTCTAGGTTAATCGGCTCTAGCGGTCTAGCCGCTCTCGTGACGAGTACGAGTCAGTCTTGTGCGAATCGTCGCGGTGAGTGGTTGTCGTACCACACGAGTTTTACTGTCAGTTTATTCAAAACTTTCGTATTTTTAAGTGGATTTGAAGTGCATTTTATTTGGAACGGTGTTCCCTTGCATAGTTTTATTAAAAAATAAATAATTAGTTTCAGTGTAATTTTTTATTATAAATATATCACATTTTATTTAGTAACGGTGAGTTTCTTATTAACTAAATTTAAACATAATAAATAAATGATTGTGATAATGTACCCTGGTTTTAACAATTATTTAATGCTTGTGCTGTAGGTAGTTTTTTCTTCAATATGTAACATGTTCAGTGTCCTTTGAATAGCGAAATACAAAATTAGAGTTTGTGCTATACTTGTTACTAAGTGTCTCCTAAGTGAATGATTGGTAACCTGCTGTATGCTGTGTGCTGACCCCGGTAAGTCAACACTATACTAATTATTTGTCTCTTATTATTTTTTAAATAACCATAATTATGATTTATTCATTATTATTGTTTCCCGACGTGCAGCTGCTGACTATTTCAGTTCTGTGTCGTTTGCCTATTTTGTATTTTTCTTCATTAGGTATTCCAGATAATTTATCTTTTAAAATGTACTCATATCTGTTGTGTGATGGTTTTATTTTTTCTTTTCTTTCTCATAGACTGACGGTAAATATTTAATTAAATTTTAACTGTTTAACTAACCTGCTTTACAATTCAAAGGATCTTGCCCAAGCCTTTTTTTTAAACATTACCAGTATCCAAATAGCCTACATTATTAAGTTCCTTAAAATAATAAATACAAAAAATATAAGCAGGTATAATTATTAAAAAAAAAACAATGTTGAAATCAAGAAACAGATCCCGTGTACCCGATTACTACATACATACATAAGCGTCAATTTTAATAATAATTATGTAAGTATGACTCTGTCACAATATTCTCGATAAAATGGTTAATTTGGTTTTGTTACGGCCAAAAGCAGCGAACTACACCATTATAAACGATTTTAAATCGATAAATCAGATCGAATTAATTACTCGTGGTGGTTTTCTCTTGGGTAAGTTACCAGTTGTCAATGATGTGCACGATTTATTCGACGCCATATTTTAGTTTTATAAAACAAATAAGTTAGCATGTTAGTTTCCTACCTAGCGCAGGAAGCAAAAAATTATTGATATGATTGCCATTTAAAAATGTATAGCGATCAACCATAAAAGATAGACATGCTATCACAAACTTTGTTTAGAACCTTTTTTCCGTCATAAATGATTGTAGCGTAACTTTAAACGTTTACGCATCGCACGCCACGGAAGCTCACAAACGGAATAAACTTACCCCGTTATTGCAACATTTTTAATTGATGCTCCAAGAATGCATGATTTATTATTGGTCCTAGCGTGATGATAAATAGCCAGTAGCGTTCCTAATTATATGGACTATCCAAGATTAAAAGCATATTTTTAATTCGAACCAGTAGTACCTAAGATTATCGTGTTTAACCAAACAAACAGACTCTTCAGCACTTTAATAGTAGCATAAAAATTTAGAGGTATGGAAAGTTTTAAAATGCGTAATAATATTGTACCTTCCTTCTTAATCCCGCCGTAACCCAGATGTTCACTAGCCACAAATCATATTTGCGTAGAGATAAGTAAAACAAAAGAGCTGCAATAATATTTGCCGAGATATTTTTTGCCAAGCTTTGGAAACAATAGTTTATTGAACACAGGCGGCATCCTTGTGAGCCTTCTCTGTATTGGTAACAATAAAGTCATAAACAGCTTAAATTTGTTATTTAGTTTGCAAACTGAGCAATAACATACCGAAATCTAATCTCAATTTTGGACCTTAAATTCAAAGTTAATGGGAAATTATTTAAATTCTTTTCAGTTCCAATATTTTGATTCATGAAACAGCATCAGTAACTATCTCACCGCGTGAAGTGAGCGTGGAGTGAGCTGTCAGTTTCATCCATCTGATGTTAGGGATTGACCAAGCATCAGGTAGAATGACACTGACAGCTCACTCCAGGCTCACTTCACACGGTGAAATGGTTACAGAATAGGAATGCTGAAGGGTGATTGCTTAATTCACTATCAATAGGAATCAATCAAATTTCATTTTGTCAGCATGGCGTTGTTTACTAAACAGAATTTTGAACTGAAAATATATTTAGACGCGAGTTATGTTTCGGCGGTCGGGATTTTAGTTAAAAAAATATTTATTTATTTATTACAATATTTAATTATAGAAATACAGGATATTAAGTCGGTGGCGGAAACAAGACTGAATACAATGCAAAGTAAAATAATTCTATTGACTTTCCGGTAAATGCATAGTTGCAATACGACGCATGCTGACGGCGACTGCATACTCAGCGTAAACGCGTGTTACGATGAGTTAACTCCTCCCTCCATAAGATAGAAGCAACTCTTGCTTCTGGCGGCGTCCTCGCTGCCCTTGGTGTCCTCCGGGGTGTTCTTAGTTTTCCATTGATACAGCTTCCAAGATGCTGCAGCGACCAGTAGGATGTATAGGATGATTGTATTCCAGCTAGGTGTAGCTGCTATGATTGTCCAATTATCTTCTTCTGGCATGGATATGTCACCTGCCTTATTAATCAATTCATGGATGCTGTCAAGTGATATGTCTTCTAATTGGAGTTCGTATTGTATGGATTGTTCTGGGGCTTGATGCTGCTCAGGTAACGGTATGACCTCGTTGATGACGGCTGTATCGGTGTGTGATCTCAGTGTCTTGTTCATGATGTTCATCTGGCAGTCTTCTGTTAGTGTAACGAGATGAATTCCAGATAGCTTCTTGTAGTCCGTCTTGGTGTTGCATTGTGTTTTGGTGACTTCATCTTCTTTGAGGACTAGTAGCCAGGTGTTGTCTCCGATCTTCTGGACTTTTCCTCTTCTTAAGTTCATCTTAGCATGAGTGCAGTTAGCTGGACGATGCTGAATGAGTGATAGTATGCAGTCATCTGTGTCTTCGATTCTTCTAGTGTCGAGGAGCTTGCAGAGCTGGGTGTTATCGGTCAATGGCTGGCAGTCTTCTTCCAGGTAAGCGTACTCATCGTTACCAAGTGCTAGGTATTTGGATTTAGGGATGATAGTAAGGTTATTTTTATTAGGGACTGAATAAAGGTGGATAAGGTCATATGTTTTTGGGGTAATTGACGGGATTTCGAGAATAAAATTAACTGAGTGTTCTGTGCTATAAGCTTTAACTTTAATTGACTTCTCTATCCTATATATGTTACTAATACTAATACTAGCTACTGGTTTAAACAAAACATATTTTCTAAGTTTCTCAGCTCTACTATTAGATTCTGAGGGCTTATAATACTTGGATGCATGGTGCCCATCTGAGCAAAAGTCATAGCATCTTCTAATAACATTAACCTATCTAAAATTATCTGTAAACTAAAATCTATCTGTACGTAAATGTCTAAGAAATGTAAATGGTTAGACAGGTCGTTGGAATTATTAGTAATATTTTGTAATAAACTAGCCAAATGTATCTGATTATTGTTTAATTTTGTTAACTGTTTACTGAACTCGTCTATTGTATTATGTGCTAATACTAAGGATTTTCTTTGTGAATCCTGAACGTTTTTAACTCTGTTTTTAATATTTAAGATTTCTTCTTCGAACTTAGCTGCATCTTCATGGTCGAGGTTACCAGTGATAGCCTTAACGACGGTACCTAATCCATCTATAAGACCGCGTCGCTTCCTAACTTGCGGCGTTAAAAACGTGATCTTCTTACCTATAATATTAAGGTTATATTCTATTTGATTCCTAAACGTTTTATGTAACTCTCCAGATGCTGTATTCTCAGCGTTTTTCGTGCTTGAATATAGAGACATTAATTGGATAGATGTAAAGTGCAGATTGGTAATGTTGTAAACGCAAGCAAGGCTAAAGTAGTTGTCTTGTTTAAGGAGTTGGCCTTGTTTTAGGAGAAGGATCCCATTGTCATTATCTACATGGGTAATGGTTACGATTGCTGTTGTGTTGAGCACGACGGCTCCTGCGATGAAGGTCCTGCAACAAGATGAGGCCTCCGTAGTAGCTTGAAGTGAACCCTGATGGACTTAGAATTTGGGTGGTTACCTATTATTTCGGCCACATTATTTGGGTGAAGGTGTATAATCTTGTATGGTCCTTTGAAGACTGGCTTCGTTTTGTCACTGCGTGCTGACTTTGCTACTTGTTTATAAACAGTTTCACCTACCTTGAATTTCATTTCTTCTGCTTCTTGGTTACGTTTAGCAATCACCTGCTCCTTGTTTTTGGACATGTGTGCAGCGATGCACTCTTGAACGGCCTCTGCATTGGAGCGATGCTTAATAACATAGTCCTGGTAAAATTCTTTTGGGTAGTATAACTCTAATGGGTTTCTAGATGCTGTGTGTCCGAATAATAACTCGTGAGGTGTATAATCTGTTGCCGAATGTATAGCGTTGTTGTATGCTATTATAGAGTACTTCATGATTAGCTGTATAGGGTCATCTTTGTTGGTCATTCTTTGTATCCTAATCATTTCAGCTAGGGTAGAGTGCAAACGTTCAATAGGGGAGTTAGAATTAGGATTATAGGGTGTTGTGAAGTGTATGTGAATGTTATGTAGTGCGCATATTTCTTTAATAACATCGTTGTCGAATTTGGTATCTGAATCTGTGGTTATTTTATCCGGTAGACCTAACACTGAGAAAACGTTTAGTAATGCCTCAGCTATATGGACACTGCTGCATGCTGTTAGTTGAACCGCCTGGGCGTATTTAGAGAAGTTATCAATGACCGTGAGGAACGTTGCGCCTCCTGTTGAATATAGGTCCATAAATATGTGTTCCATTGGTTTGCGAGGTGTATCGGTTATAGCTAAAGGTGGTTTAAGAGGGTTGCGTTCGTATTTAGATTTTAAACAAGTGTCGCATTGATTAATGAAGCTTTGAATGGTAAGGAGCATGTTTGCCCAATGATAATTTCTGTGCAGCTGCTTGTATGTCTCCTGAATACCACGGTGAACAGTCTTACCTTCGTGATATTTCTTAATCAATTCCTGTTGTTCAGGTTTATTTTCTACTAGGGTTACGCGTGTGGTGCATTTAAGTAGCTTAGGACCTCTGTCGTTAAATATTGTTGTGTAAACTCTAGAGAAGGCATGGTATAGTTCTTCACTATAAAAGTAACAATGGAATACACGGTCAGCGATGGTGTGTTCTTTAAGGAATCTAATTATCTCAGACTCGGTGTTGTTTACTGGGATAAAAACATCTTTTATAACTACTTTTGAGTTAGTGGATCTGTTATCTACTCTATACGTCGATCCGGGCGTTGACCTAACGTGGAACTGTTTCAGCTGCCTATCAATAGCGTCTGTAATTATGGGAATACCTCTAGTTTCGTTGTCAGGCTGTGTGTGTCTTGTGGACACTAATTCAGGTTCGGCTGACACTATACTCATACTATCTGTACCTATATGAGATTCGGGAATGCTTGGGTTTTGTGAATGTATATTTTCGTTGGGTACTACAATGTCTATTTGATTTTCGGCTTCCATACGTGCATTTTCGAATATTCTATTTATTATCTCGTCATCTTCGTTATCATCTAAATTAACGGCTAGAGAGTCGACACTGCCGTGGAAGATTTTAACACGTGATAGGGCGTCTGCGTTAGTGTTTTGACAGCCTTTCTTGTATACAACCTTATAATCATATTCCGAGAGCTTTAAACGCCATCTAGTCAATTTAGAATTAGGATCTTTTAATGACATCAGCCAGGTGAGAGGCCTGTGGTCTGTGTAGATGATAAACTTTCTACCGTAAAGATAGGGTCTGAAGTATTTAATTGCCCATACAATGGCAAGTAACTCCTTTTCTATTGTAGAGTAACGAGATTCGGTATCTGATAGTGTCCGAGATGCAAATGCTACTGGTTTGTCAGATCCTACTATTCCTTGGGATAATACCGCACCTACTGCTACATCTGAAGCATCGGTGGTGAGGATGAACGACTCATCAAAATTCGGGTATTGTAGTATTGGGGCATTCGTTAAAATTTGTTTACATTTATTGAAAGCTTCTAAGAAATCCGGGGAGTGTATAACTCTACTGTTTTTCTTAAGGCAAGAGGTCATTGGTTTCGTTAGTTTGGCGAAATCTTTTATGAATTTTCTGTAATAACCGACTAAACCTAGGAAGGCTTTTATTTCCTTCTGAGTCTTAGGTAAGGGGAAGTTAAGTACGGCTTTTATCTTGTCTTTGTTTGGTTTTAAACCTTCATCTGTTAGTTCGTGTCCTAAGAAGTTAACCTGTTTTTGTAGGAACTGTGATTTATCTAATTGGATCTTTAGATTATGTGTTTTGAAGCGATCAAATACTTGCTTTAATTTTTCTACGTGTTGCTGCAATGACGTAGATATTATTATTACGTCATCTAAGTAGGTGTACACATTATCTATGCCTCTTAAAATGTGATCCATTAGTCTTTGAAACGTACTTGGGGCATTTTTGAGTCCAAAAGGCATTCTAAGGAACTCATAGTGTCCTCGTTCAGTGGTAAATGCGGTTTTTTCAATATCGTTAGGATGCATTTCCACTTGGTGAAAACCGCTAGCAAGGTCTAGGGTTGTGAAGTATTGCGCTCGTCCTAACCTATCTAATATGTCGTGTATGTTGGGTAAGGGGTATTTATCTTCAATGATACGATCATTGAGTCGTCTGTAATCAATTACAAGTCTCCATTTGACGTTGCCTGCGGAATCGGGCTTTTTGGGTACGATATGCACGGGGCATGACCAAGGAGATATACTCTCTCGCACAATACCCTGCTGAAGGAGCTTATCTACTTGTTGACGAATTTGTTCACGTTGTTGAGGAGCTTGTCTGTAACTACGTACGAAAACTGGTGTATTATCGCTTAATCTGAGCTCGTGTTTCACAGCATGTGTAAAAGTGAGTGGTATATCTTCTGCATAAAACAAGTCCCTATACTGATAACATAACCGGGTTATTTCGCGCCTTTCTTCTTCGTTCATATGATCTGTACGGATTTTCTGAAGGTTTTCGTTTAGTATTTGGTCAATGTTAGTTTTAACCTGTATGGTGTTAATGTCGTGATAATCATTTTTGTTAACCGTGGCAAATTTCTCTAGTTCAATTGACGGGTTAAACGGAATACACTTCTCTTGATCACTATGATTAATTAACGATGTTTTAAAACAACCGTTTGTAACGTTCACCAAAGCTGCTGGGGACATTAGACCATCTGACCAGATTAAGTCGTCGTGAAGGTATTGTCCGTCTAAGTAGTTGGTTTTTACTTTGACTATCTTTTCGCATCTTGGTTCGATACTTATCTTTTGAGGTGGAGAACTAAAGTGTATTGGTATTTCCGCTGTAGATGTACGTAGAACATTATTATTTAAATCAATGTTACTCTTTAGTTTTTGCAGAAGGTCAATTCCAATAAGACCTTTATATTTAGGATCGAAGTCGAATACTAAAAACTTATGTGTTATATCACTATTAAATGCGGGAGGTAAGGGAAGGTAAACTACCTTGTCATGAACTGATGAACTGTGTGCCGTATTGATTTGAAATGGTTCTGTTTCTACGCAGTACTCGAATATGGTGCCTGCAACTACGTCAGTTGCTATAGTTGAATGACTGGCCCCTGTATCTAATAGAAACTTACCGTCAAACTCTGGTAATATTATGTACGGTAAATATTTCTTAGTCTGGAAATTTATTGAAACTAGGTCTGGTTGTCTCGGCTGGGGTCCAAGGTAAAATCCTGGTCACCACTTACCTCTTGTTCGACCATGGTTGCATTCGGCTCGACCGATGTGCTGTTACCGTCTGTGACATCGTTATATAATCCCATAACACTGGGTTCTGGTTGATCTTGAGCGGCCATCTGAATCGGTATGTAGAACAACTGCTGAGCGAACTGTGGTTTTTCTGGCTTACCTGCCGTACGCATTGTGACGTCCGATGATACTGGTGTGGGAACTGGTGGTTTTGGAATGTTAGGTTGATTCCTAAAGTTATTTGAACTATTAGGCCTATAGTTACCTGATGCTGGTTTGGCCTTCCAGGGCAATATGGATTGTACCCATTGTTGACGCTGTTCGGGGGTCATATTATTTTGTTGAGGTACAAAGTTTTGTGGGGGAATAATAAAGCCTGGTGCGAAAGGGTTTACTGTATTACGGATGGGATTATTATTGCCTGGTTGTTTAGATAACTCCCTTGGCTTTGCTTGTGACGTTGAGGGATTATTATTAATGTAATTAGCTCTATTATATGAAATCCTAGCCTCTTCTTGTCTAGCCGCTATGATGGCTGCTTCGAAGGTGTCCGGCTTGGCGATTCGAACGCCCAACGAGACGTGAAAGTCTAATTGGTTTATATACTGCTCAATAACCATCTTTTCGTAATACGATTTATTACCATGTTCTCCTACGGAATACAGAGTATCCAACAGCTCACGGAGGCGTTTGCCGAAGCTTTCAGCGTCTTCTGCCTAGTCGAGTCTCGGCCAACACAGCTTCCTCCAATTCTCCGGAGCTCTATCCCGATGACCGTAGAGGTGTCCGACCGCGCGATAGGTTCTTTGTAGATCACGAAAGAACGATTTGAAAACCGTCGCTCTTAAGATGAAGAGTTGGATTCGATCTTAGAACGTCGCGATCCTACCGACTGCGCCAGTTATGTTTCGGCGGTCGGGATTTTAGTTAAAAAAATATTTATTTATTTATTACAATATTTAATTATAGAAATACAGGATATTAAGTCGGTGGCGGAAACAAGACTGAATACAATGCAAAGTAAAATAATTCTATTGACTTTCCGGTAAATGCATAGTTGCAATACGACGCATGCTGACGGCGACTGCATACTCAGCGTAAACGCGTGTTACGATGAGTTAACTCGCGTTGGGCATTTTTTGAGATGGGAAAAAAACATTTGAACTCGTGACACTGTTACCGACACCACTGACAAAATCAAAAGTAATTTATTCAAACTAGGCTGAGAGACAATTGATAAATACTCTTATAGAAACAATAATCTATAATCATATACTAGCTTTTTTCCGCGGCTCTGTCCGCTTGGATATCGGTTATCGCTTAAAAAAGTAGCATTTATCTTTCTCCATATCCCAGGCTATATCTCTGCCAAATTTCGTGCCGATCGGTTCAGCGGTTTATGCGTGAAAGCGTAACAGACAGACAGAGTTACTTTATAATCTTTAATATTAATAGGGAATTAAGTAGGGATAATAGTATGGATGGATATTATACTTTATTCTATCCCACAGAATATATAAGTAATACGCATTATATGCAGTTCAGGTCTTACAGTCTCTAGTCTCAGCGACACCACGCTAGTACGTCTGCGCGAAGCTCTAGGTTAACCACCGCTCTAGCGGTCTAGCCGCTCTCGTGACGAGTACGAGTCAGTCTTGTGCGTATCGTCGCGGTGAGTGGTTGTCGTGCCACACGAGTGTTACTGTTAAGTTGATTCAAAACTTTCGAATTTTTAAGTGGATTTGAAGTGCATTTTATTTGGAATGGTGTTCCCTTGCATAGTTTTATTAAAAAATAAATAATTAGTTTGTGTTATTTTTTATTACAAATATATCTCATTTTGTTTAGTAACGGTGAGTTTCTTTTTAATAACATTTAAATATAATAAATTAATAATTGTGATTATGTGCCCTGGTTGTAACAATTATTAAATCCTTGTGGTATAAGCATTTTTTTCTTCAATATGTCAATATGTATGTATGTATGTGTTTATGTTCAGTGTCGTTTGAATTGTGAAATTCTTAATAAGTTTTTGTGCTACATATACTTGTTACTAAGTGTCTCCAAAGTGAGTGAGTGTTAACCTGCTGTATGCTGTGTGCTGACCCCGGTAAGTCAACACTATATAATTATTTGTCTCTTATTATTTTTTAAATAAGTATAATTATGCTTTATTTATTATTGTTGTTTCCCGACATGCAGCTGCTGACTATTTCTGTTCTGTGTACCTTTCCTTTTTTTTTTCTTTTTTATGTATTCCAGACAACTTCGCTTTTTAGACGTACTCATAGCTGTTGTGTAAATGTTTTTTTTAATTCGTTCTTATAGACTGATGGTAAATATTTGATTGAATATTAACAGTTAAACTAGCCTGCTTTACAACTTAAAGGACATTGTCAAAATATTTTAGTTTAAAACATTGCCAGTATCCAAATAGCCTACATTTACCATTAGCCCTTAAATGATTAAGTTCCCCAAAATAATAAAAGAAAAAAAAAAATATAGGTATGTTTATATTTTATAAAACAATATTATATCAAGAAATAGATCCCGGGTACCAGATAACTACATACATAAGCGTCAATTTAAATTGAATTAGGTAATATGAAAGTATGGCTCTTTCATAATATTCTCGATAAAATGGTTAATTTGATTTTATCGCGGTTTTAACTACAGCATTAAATTACACAAACAATTTTAAATCGATAAATCAGATCTAATTCATTATTTTTGGTGGTTTTCTCTTGGGTAGGTACGTTACCAGTTGTCAGCGATGTGGAAAAAATATTCGACACCATTATTTTAGGTTTATTAAACAATCAGGGTACAAATTTAGAGCCCTTGCTAGAGCACGAAGCATGAACACACTCATTACAAAATGGCGGACTGTGTTCACCGTAGATTCAAAATTTTGTTAAAAACTTAAGCCATCAGAAAGATTTCAATAAAATAGCGCATAGTTTAAATAGTAATTTATTATAATAACTCAATATCATGATAACTGATTTAATCTAGAAATAAAGAGTGGATATTAGGTTATTATAACAAGTCGTCATTTAAACATTGCGATATTTTAGTTTTTGATAGATAGCTCGAATTTTAAACAAAAAACGTGCAATATAACACTAATACTTCCTTAGCAGTAGTCGGTGTTCACTGGCCATAAATCATATTTACATATAGATAAGAAACACATAATAGCTGAAATAAAAAAGTTCGAGGTAGGTACATTTCGGCGAGCTTTAGAGACAACAGTTTGTTAAACAGAAACGGCATCTCTGTAGGCCTTATCTGTATTGGTTACAATAAACTCATAAACAACGTTAGCATTTTGCGTAATGACAACGTTCACATTCGGACCTCCCGATTCAAAAATATTTGCAAATTATTTCAATTATGTTTTTAATTACCATATTGTTGAAAAATAGTCCAAGAAGTCACTCATTAGGTACTACTTGATTATTCTAGCGTGCAAATTCAGTAAGCTTGATAGGTTTTATAATAAATTGCCATATAAACAATGCGTTATTCCATTGAAATTTGTTTTATGGCTTAAATTAAAAAAAAGAAAGTTCAATAAACCACTAATCCTTGTTGGTCCGGTGTTCAGTAGCCATAAATCATTTACATAGAGATAAGAAACAGTTGAAGGTACATTTCGGCGAGCTTTCGCTATTAAAGTCTGTTAAATACAAACGGAAAAGTATTAGTAAAAATAAAGTCATAAACAACGTTAGCATTTTGCACATTAACAACGTTTCACTTTCGAACCTATAATTCAAAAATGTTTACGAGTTATTTCATTTTTTTTTTCTGTAAATATAATATAATCATTAGGTAGGTAACGAGTGTGTCCAAAATATAAAAGATGCAATTAAATATAACATTATAATGATCTTTTAAAGTTTATGTTGAAAACATTATGTTATTATGTACCTAGGTACTATCGAGGTTGCCTGCAAAAGACGAGCTTACGTTGTATGGGCTAAAATTCAAACCTTCTTTTTTTGTTTGTTTCAAAATCATGTTTTTAAAAACAAGTTACTGATTGGTGGCTGGCTATAAACTAGCTTTAATGAGAGGAGAGAAGGAGAAGAAGAGGACAGTCTCAAGCGGAATTAGAATAACCCTTAAAATATTAAAGCATAGGTTTCTTCTAGTGTACTGCCTTCCCCTGGATACGCCCATGAAGTTATCTACAGGATAAGTTTTTAACTAGTGCACATACTGTAACCATGAATTCAGCAAATCATTCTAGACCCCCAGCGCAGAAAATTTTCGTCGGTCGGTTTTTTTTTTCAGCTAATTTATTCATTATTTTATGTAATTTGTATGTTATTGTTGTTTTTATATTGTATTTAATTTGTATGTTATTGTTGTATTTTTATTGTAGGTATCGTATCTTTTATTCAATAATTTAATTCTTTAAGATGTTTTCAATAATGGGTCTTGTACCTGAAATAAATGATTTTTTTTTATTGAAAAGTGCTAGACCTGCACGGTCAAAATGTATGGAACAGCCGATTTACTTTTTATTTATCTGACAAAAAATATTATTAAAACGTGAAGTTACTAAGGAAAGAGAGTGCAGCAAGCTTATTTTTTCATATATTAAGGCTGCCCTCTCAAAAAATGGTTGAAAACAGCATGCAGATGAAACCACTTTTCGTCGGCATTTACAAAGATATTAACTTTGAAAAAAATAGTTAGTAATCTACATAATATGATACGTCATTTGGTTTAGGCATAACTTTTCTATGGGTATCAAATAATAAGAAAAAAAAACACCAAATCACCTCCAAATCGTTGAGATGAAACCATTTTACTCCTTCATTTTTTAACAAAAGAGTAAAAAAAATATGTCTACTACTTTGCAATACAAAGGAAAATGATTTGATTTTGTTACTTTTTACAAATATGCATTAGTTTTGTTATAAATAATTAATTAAAAATGCGACCGATTAAAGACTGCACTGCACGGCTACATCACCCCGCACTCGCCCACAAATTTAGTGCGCCCAAATGCTGAAGGTCCTTGGCGTGTATACAAACCTTAATGCATTAAGTTTTAAATGAATTATGATCGAATTCGACCACTAGTTTTACAATAGATGGCCATTTAAACGTGGACCTATTCCATTGAAATTTATATTGTTGCGCGGTTACCACTGGCGCCATCTAGTATCGAGTAGCAGAATTAATACAGTCAAGATCTTTCTAGAAATTTCGATGCTAGAACTTTCTAGAACTATCGACATCTGTTCTGTCAGGGCCTGTATGTACTCGTACTTTCTAGATGCTTCTACGGTAGAAGGTTCTGGAACTATCCGAGGGCTCTATAAAAGCTGGAACGGATAGTAGCAGGTATTCACTGGCCATAAATCATATGTATTTGCGTAGAGATAAGAAACACATGAAACGCAAGATTTAAGTACTAGTAGTATTTACTTAGTTTGAAAATTTAAAAAAATAAACAATCATATTATCAAGTTATTTAATTTGCTTGTTCATCTACAGAGTTAAATCTCGCGAAAGGTAAAAATTATTTTGTTATTTTTAGTGCATTTAAATAAAAGCGTGTATAAGAAAAGTTTTTGTCAGTTTTAATTTATTTTTTACTTTTTAGCTATCGCCGGACAGGTTTCTCAGTTTGTCCGAGTTATTCTCAGCTAGCCCATTCAATTGAAATCTACCTACTTATATGTAGGTGTGCATTCAAAAATATAGTCCGCTATCTTAGATGTTCCACCATGTTGGATTTAGAATGACGTCACACAGCTTACCATGCATAATCATCCAAATTAAACGTGTCAGCTCAATTGGTTGAGTTGCAAGATTCCACCCGAATATTAACATAATAACATGCATACACTGCAAATTAAATAAAAGCTTGCAAAAACTTGTTATAATGTTAGTGTCGTATATCTTTCATTTCGATTTACCAGGCTCGCCGAGGTTGCACGTAAGAAACAAAGTATTGTTTCTGAAGGTGGTATAGGGAACGTGCATAACGACGAGTCTGCCATCTGGTGGCGCAAATCCGAAGGTTTCTCGGAATTATTATTTGAAATTGACACTTCACAATAAAAAATAATCTCAATATCGGACTCGGAAGAGTTTTTGGCCTTTTGACATATTCTGACCAAGCTGACAATGATTGTTAATCGGCCGGAACCCATATTTTATAGTTTTAATCATTAAAAACGATTTAAATAGTATTAAACTCACTTCGACTGATTTTTATTTTTTTTAACTTCATAATTATTAGTGTCTATTGTTATTGTAACTACTCAATGTTAATTTTTTTTTTTTTCAAATAACCCTCTGTAATTTTATTTTTTTCTTGTAAAAGCGAAATAACTGACAGTGAAATGTCCGCCGCGTGCGGCGGCTTACAGCGCTTTGTGAGTGCATCGTGCACGAATCCAATGTATACATATGTTTCGCTGAGCTCCTGTTGTTTTCGTTTTATTCTGTTTTTTTAAGTTTCTATGATGTGTTTTGTCGGCGCACTATTATGGTATTACACCTATTTTAATACAGTCCACTTCTTCTTTCATTAATAAGCCCAGTTGAGCCCATTCAGTTTATTTATAAGTATAAAAATATTTATTTACCTATGCTGAAACTGTTTGTACTCCTCGTCACTTGTCCCTAAAGGTTCATTAGAAAACCAGCGTCAGACAGCATCTGTCTGGCATTAATGCTGAAATGAACCTTTTTGGCGCAGCCGTGAGGCACATATTATAGTACCTAGTTATTTATTTTCACTTTTTTTTGTTATTTATTTTGTGTTACACGAACTGTGTCCAAATAAACGGTATTCTTTCTTTATTCATTCTTTCTTTATATACATTGACGGTAATACGATGACAGATCAGAAAGTTTCTTTTTTAACCACACCGTGGCGCTCGTGTCGATTTGTGCTGCCATCTATAGTTCGTGCACGTTCCCTGTTTCTCATATCTCTATCCAAATTTGATTTATGGCTAGTGAACACCGGCTGCTATTACGATTAATGTTTTATTGCACTGTTTTGTTCAAATTTTAAGCCGTCAGTAATGAGTTACTATCAGTTCGAATTGTAGTAAAAATATGATCTATGAGAGAAATATAAAATAAGAGTAAAATTATTGTTTGAGGCGCGCAGTAAATATTACTATGTTTGTAAAAAAATCATTATACACAGATGTGTGATAACTGTGTAAGTACTTCGGTAAAAGAGTATTCTTTGATGTGGAAAAAATAAAATACTGGGAATGATGTGGGAAAAGTTTATTTACGATTTCTTTCTTTTTACCCGATTACGGAGAAGCATAATAGAGTGCTATGATTTAGACTAGTATTGTAGGTACTCATATAAGTTCATCTGTCCATAACTTAGAAACAACTCATCTTAATTTGATAAATGAGGTTCCGTTGGAAGCGTCTTAATTGTCCGCTGGTTATAGACTGGAATATGGCGTGCACTAAAGATCATAAAGTAATGAAAAAAAAAACAAATTGAAGTGAAAACTTCTTTAGGTGCGTTGAGCACTTTTTGGGTGAACAAAAATCATGGAACTCGCGTCATCGTCACCGAACGCTTTCCATGAGCTAAATTTATGCTGTGTATATATATGGTCTCTTTCTTTCCCTTTGTATTTTTACTGTATATGTATATCTGTGCTGTTACCTTAAATGTCTTCGCGAACATTCAGATTAGACTTTCTTCTTTTTTTTGTAATTTAAAAAAGTAGGTTCATCATTGTATGTTTCTAGTTATTATAGTAGTTTAGATTTTGCGGTCTCCAGTTTCAGCAAACCTAGTGCCTAAACGCCTGTGCGAAGGTTTCGGCTACTTGGCTCTAACAGCTCTCGTTACGTTACGCTTACATTACGAGTCACTAGTCAGTCTTGCGCGAACCGTCGCAGTGAGTGGTCGTCGCTCCACACGAGTTTTATGTTCTTATTCAATACTTTTTTTTTTTTTTGTTAAAATGCAGTTAATTTATTTTAAACAGGGCTTTAAAAGTATGTGCCTAACACAGTTTTTTAATAATCTATTATCTAGTTATATATTTTTTATTTTTTGTTTTTAATTATGGTAAATTAAAATAATAAATATTTCAGAACTAAATGAGTGCTTTGTTTTATTAATTTGAAAGGCTTGTGGTTAAGGTATTCAGTTCCTTATAATTTAACGTTCAGTGTCCTTTGAATTGTGAATGCGACATAGTTATTGTTTGTGCAATACTTGTTACTAAGTGTCTCCTTAGTGAGTAAGCTGAGAAGAATTTGCTGTGTGCTGTATGCAGAGTTGCAGACCCTGGTAAGTAAATACTTTAATGTTGCTAAGACTCTTACTCTTTTTAATTGCCATTGTGATGTATTTAGGACGTGCAGCTGCCGACTATTTCTGTCTGTTTCTTTGGTGCATTTTTTTTCCTTCTTAGGTGTTCGAGGCAACTTATTTTTTATATGATGTACTTTTGTATGTGTAAAAGAAACCTGTGTTTTTTTCTTTCTAATAGACTGATTGTAAAATTTAATTCAAAAGAAACCGTTCAAACATCCTGCTTTACAAATAAAAGAAATTGGCAAATTATTTGAATTTATAACATGGCAGTAGGTTTCCAGGTAGTTTACATACAGTCCTAAAAGAATATTGTCCCCCATATATATCCAAAAGGAATATAATTAAATATCGTTATGTTCAAAAATAAAAAGAGGAAGGTTATCAAGAAACAGATCTCTTTTACCAGTTTAATCGTAGATTTAAATCGAAATCAAACATGTTTTGTAAAACGTCCTTGGTAAAATGGCAAATGCTAATGCAGGAAGCATGTACCCGCTCATTACAAAATGGCGGATCAAAGGCTTCATCACATAGGCGCGACGCGACACGACACTTGTAAAAACAAATCTTGTGAGGCTTAGCTCTTTGTAACCCCATGAAGCGGAATACCATTAAAAAAAACGATAACCCTTTATGGCCTTTTTATTTTAACCGATTATAGTACTAATTCGTTGAAACCTTCAAACTTTTTCGAACTAAACGGAAAATAAATTAAATGTTTTAAATTAATAGTTAATTAAATTAGTCATTCAATGTAAGGGTAATTGAATGGTTAGACCGTTAACACATAGGGGTTTTTTGTTCAATTTGGATCAGCCGTCCATGGTACACGGAGGCGTAGCTCCATAGACATGACCATACGCTTAGTGCCTGCTTAGTGCATACCTACATACAGAAGAAACTACGTCACGCTCGCGTCGCAACAAGCAGTCTTCTTGGCGCCTGTTCTCGACGCAACATCGAGTGAAGATCAAAATCATCATTACCGCCAGTCTTTCCACCCTCTGCTTAGACCTCTTCCCTTGCATGGTATGCTTCCCTTCCATACATACGCTTGCATGCATGCAATGAATGCGCGTATAAAGCTTAGTACGCTTGTCTGCTCGACATAATTTAAAGCATCTATGAAGCTACGTCTCCGTGTACAGTAGACTTTAGAACCTAATTAAACACCCTCAAAAGATTCCTGTTTTGGATATTTCAATGATATCCCGTACAATCGGCAACCAGTGAAATTCGGCTAACCATTTATTAGTGCTTCATGGGGTTCGCAAGGGTTAACCCATACAAAATGTTACGTGTTCAAATAACGGTTACCAAATGAATGGGTAACCCTGCGAACGAGGGTCAAAGTAAAGTTTTTCAACCTATTCGATCAATAGATACAATATTCCTGACCCAAGAAATAAAATACATAAGTTCCAATAAGGGTGAAGAAAAAGAAACAACAATACCTACCAATATCTTCGACTTTTTATCATGGCTCTCCAAATTTAGCATAAAACTTAAATAACATTGAAATACAGATGTACTGTGGCAGCAGGATATCCACTGCCAACCTTTTATGTACAGACGCCAGCACATCAAGCTACTCCAATCTGTCAAATTTATTTGATAGATTTTCAATTTTATACCGTAAGCTTATGGTTCATGTTCAATTGGGAAAATTTGACAGTTTGGGGTAGGTTGACCTGCTGGCGTCTGTTCATAATTTCGGCATGGTGAAAATGTTTTGTGAAGGTATTCACACGACCTCAAGCAACCTATGTAGTTCGAAAAACATACTAATTCCATGACTTAATAAATGACATAACTGCCATCTCGTGTCTAAAAGCAACACTTCTAATTGATGTAAAGTCGCGTACAGACATGCGCCGCGAATAGTTAGGGCCATAATATGCTCGGGATTTTCACAGATTCAACTATTCGAATTCGCCACCGAAAAACGTATTACGACTAGTAAACTATGTGTACGTATGTACTAGGTATTTGTTTGTGGTTATCAGTTGAACAATTAGATACATGATAATTTGACACTTTCCTATCTGTAGTGGAGTCTTTCGGCGCTCGAACGAAATTGACTTGAGGGTGCTTTTAGTAAACATTTGTGGAATTGTTTTGAGAAACTAGCTGAGAGAATTAGTTCCGATAAAGGCCACGCATCAAAATATCCTTGTACAACGTACACACGAACCTATATATTTTGACAGTGCTGTTATGAAACATTAAACTTTTTGTTCTATCTGGTTCTATGATAAAAGGGTTCTACCCAATCTTGCAGAAACTCAGGAAGATAATCCATCGTAAATTGCGTACAGAACATCGTAGTAGCCCAGCTGTGACATCTAGCGGAGAGTAGTATGAACTATAATGCTCGTATTTTTTTAAGTGGACTACCCACTTATTTGCGCATTCTTGGAAAAAATATTAAAGAAACCGTGGCTACCAATTATAATTCTACTTTGATAAAAAATATTATATCCATTTAATAAAGATCGAACTTTGACATTATTGCTTTCAAAACGTATAACTTCGAATCCTTAAACTTGTATGTAGAAAGGGGCCCTTTAAAAGTTATATTTGTAAGTAAATTAATAACAAGATATTATTAAATTATAATGAACTGACGAACTGTTGGTTAATTATTATGTTCTAAATCTATATGTAAGAAAATATCGAATAGTGTAGCATCTTTGAGACATACAGAGACACCTTGCGTGTAGTAGCTCAAACAATTAAGTTTACAACAAACTGGTTTTAGTTCAATGTAATTCTCACCAGGGGTCTGATAATTGTTAAAGCATGATTTGTAGTTTGTAGAAAGGCAAAACATAATATAGTTTGTAGAAAGGCAGAAAGAACATAAACGAAACCTTCAACATTCTAGATTTAATCCGTACATAATCCGCATCCATAGACCATACCATAAACCTTGAATTGACATAAATGGATGAGAACAAGAAACTTGTTTTCCAATTTCCATTGAGGGTTTTTATGAATATTCAAGCCACCAGTTGGCGCCACTTTCACAAGAGGTCTTCCAGTTCGACAATGAACTTAAAATATTTAATGAAATAAAATCAGACAGTCCGTAGGTGCTTTGACACTTTTGACAGGACCTGACGTCTGTGCTGCCACCTAATAAGCGTCATTTCAGAAAACCCTCATTGATCGCTTTTTACCTAATGACAGACAGACGCGGTGATCGTCGTTTTATATTATGTAATGAAAATAAAGAAAAAAAAAAACACTTTAAACGATCCGTAGGACGAACATAAACGCTCGGAGTAAACGTAACTTCAAACGATGAAATTATTAAAAAATAAAGTCGATATGTTAAATTGAGGTTTACCTAGATGGAACGAGAATCACAATGTAGCGTCGCAATTAAACACACTTTTTGGACTTAAGGGGACACTTTTCGCGGGCTCGAACTCACTGGTGGGCCTGGCTAAAAATCACGCTGTCTCACCAGGCTTCGTACCCGACAGAGATAGTATCAGTGATGAGCAGTTAGAAACTAATCTACACGCACAACGCTATTGAGTGAGATGCAGGAGCATTTATAGCAAAACATTCGCCAAAAAATTAAGAAAGGTCCTTCGGAAGATCGCGTTTTATGAAAAAACCACGGCATAAATCAATGACCAATAAAGTTTAATGAACTTATCGATAGTTGAACTTTGTCGGTACCGACTTGCTTTTGGAGATTTTACACATCTTTTATTACTTAAACACGCCCAAAGTTAGGTTAAATTAGCAAGAAAAACTGATCTTTGTTGGCTCATAACTTTTTAATGGCTTTTTATTTTAGTATTCTGTTTCCGTACCGACAATATTAATAATGAGACAAAACCATACCATGTTTAATTTTTGATGTACATAGTCAAACAGTGGAGTAAAACCCTCCCGAAGTTTGTATGAAAAAAATGTGGAAAAGTGTCACCTTAAGAAAGGTCTCCAGTTCGCCGTATCAATCCGCCCTCGCAGTGTAAGAAGTAGATTTTAAAGATTACAACTGATTGCGATACTTTTTTAGGTAGTGTAACGTAACTGCTCGGCCGTCATGAACATTGGCAACAAGTTATTTGGAAAGTTCTAGCGTTTTCTCTACTTATTTATCTAAAATTTTAATAGTTAAAAAGTCTGAAGGATTCAGGGAGCTTCTTGATGGCCGGAAGAAACAGCCAACAGTACCTTGGAGTTAGGTCCACGGCTGGCCCAACGTCGAGTATTAGGGATGGTCCGGAGTTAGGACCGCGGTGTCGTGTAGGAGGTAACTACGCTTCAAAGAGGACCAACAGCTCTGAGGTCAGCTTCGCAACGTGACTGGCCAGGGACGTGGACCCTGAAGATGCGCTGGTCTTCGGGGTCCACTACTGGGGACCAGACTTTTCTCAAATCTTGATTAAGATAAGGCAGCTACCTCCATTCGAGCTGCTAGATGGGCCCAGAACTGGGGCAAAGTTACAGCCTAGTTTTTTTGTTTGTTACTTGTTTTACCTAATTTGTAAAAATCCTGGCTTGATTTTCATACCTTGTTTTCGGGTGACCACTGAAAATCAGCGCTGTGCTGTGGGTCCCATAGCACAGCATCATGCTGAGTGGAAGCCTTCTTGTCACAATCACGGCGTGCAGCTGCTGACTATTTATGTTCTTTATGAAAATATTTGTGTTATGTTTTTTATTTTATTTTATTAATATGTTATTTAATTTTTTTTTATATGTACGTGTTTCTGTGACAAATAAATACATTTTTCTTTCTTTTCTTTCTTAGTTATACTGTCTGGTATATGTGGTTTCTTCCAAATCTTGATGTCAAATGTAATTAAAACAGCCTAGTGTTGGTAGAATCCAGACTCGTACCTAACGTTATTGAGAGCTTGATCATCATCATTTCAGTCGAATTACGTCCACTGCTGGACATAGTCACATACCTAGGCCTTCCCTAAGCTCCACCACTTCGACCGGTTCTGTGCTTCCCGTATCCAGCCTCCTGCGGCCCTCACAAGGTCATCGGTCCACCTAGTGGGAGGCCTTCCAACTTTACGTTGAGAGCTTGTTCTGCTTGAATTGTCCGAATATTTCGAAATAATTAAAAAATAAAACGGTAAATAAATTATTAAACAACGAGTTTTGGCCTCATTTCTGAAACATAATAAAGGTACAGATAAATCTGAAGCTCGGTGTAAAGAAATTAATTCCAAAGAATGCAACTGATTGCCATACTTAAAAAAAAAGGCGCAATAACTATTAAAGTTGTACTTTCTATCGAAGTAAATCTAAATTTCTGTTTCTGTATCATTCATCTGCGCTGACGCTGTATTTTCACCAAATGCAGCGTCCTTTCAGTAACGTAGACAAGTATGATTTTTTCATTTCAATTTTATGGTAACTTATGGCATGCGCTTAGTATCTGAAGGTATGGAAAAACACGCTGATGTAAATGGTTGGTTTTCTTAAATATCGGCTCTTTGTAGGTGCAATACGATTTTTGTTTGAAAGTCGTTAGTCCTTCTCATTTTGTAACGATGTTTTTGCATTGACGCTAATTATTGCTAGCATATTCATGGCAGGCACCCAGCGGTTGAGGCCAAGTTGAGGCTAGAAAACGTAACGTCGTCGGGTTAGATGTTCTATCTTGTTCTTTATCACTATAATAGCAAACCATTATGAACACATACTTGCAGTGAAACCTTTTATGCTGAAACAAAACCATATTTACGCTATATAAACAGTTGTTTTGAAATTAATTTATACCTACAACCTGCATGCTATTTTGTCCTTAGTGTAATGCAATATCAGCGTCTGAGATGTCATAATCATGCGAGCAAGTATCGTTGCTCGACACCGAACTATTCTGTAGATCTGTTAGTTTTGATATATCTTTAATATCACATGGGTGGTGGTTTCTTAGCTTTCGTCTTTCCTTTGGTTCAGCTGAGTCACCTGGTATGTACTGGAAGTCAATTGTTTCTGTTGGAAATATTTATAAAGCTCTGCGAGTTTTGTACTGGGTTCATGTAATTCTATAGAAAATGGGCTTACGGGCTTACTTTTTACTCAAGTCGTTCATAGTTTTTGGCCGTACTCGCTACTTCGCACAGTCTCACCGAATAATGGAGCCTAAGTACTTAGTCCTTCACTCGTGTCTTGTACACTCTCCACTACCGTGACCCATTCAGGTAATGTTCGTTTTGTGTCCTCTTTTTAGTGAATTCCAGTCGTATATCGCAATCAATTCAATTAAATATATCTATTTGTATTTATTTTTTCCATTTTCGATCAATACACACGACGTCCTCGGTTTGTAAGAAAATAATTCCATAGATTGCAACTGATTGCCACACTTTTTTAGAAAGGCCCCATTACTAAACATTAAAGTTGTTGCATCCATAGAATCAAATGTTAATTTCTGTTTTTAAATACTTTGTCCAATGAAAAGTCAATTAATGAATGTTTTAAGAGAAAATCAATGAATACTAGTCTATTTTCATCAAATGCGGCGTACCTTCAGTTAGGCGAATAGGTATGATTTATTTCAATTTGATAGTAACTTCAGGAATGATAATGTTACCTGAAGGTGAGGAAGAGTATGCTGATCAAAATGTTTGGCTTTCTTTACTATTGGCTCTTTCTTGGTACTATACAATTGTTTTTTGGTAATATATTACCCCTTCTCATTTTATAACGATGTTTATGCATGGGCGTTCATTATTGCTACGATATTTTTGATAGGCACTAATTAGTTTAGCGAGAAAGCGTAGCATCATCGGTACTAGTAATCTTTATTGTATGTTTAGTTATAGTTCTATCAACATCTGTCGCTTTGAGAAAGTTGTGATTTACTGATTCAGACAATAAATAAATATATTTAGCATTAATCCAAATAATCTGTAATGATCCTTTCTTATTTACGTATACCATAATCATAATAAATACCTAATAATATTTATAAGATGTACAAACACAATAAATACGTTGTACATACACGCACTCTTAAAAAAAATTGTTCGATACATTTTTCAAACACATTTTTCTTTACATAACTTCTAAATGCGTTGTCTAATTTACTTGAATCTAATTGGAATATTAGTAGTAATTCGGTAGAATTACGTACCTACGTAATTAAGTTTTAATCTCACTTGATATAATTATGTACCCATAATTATAGCAAATGAGATTAAAACTATCCAAGTATTTACATGATTGTTGGCAACGACAAGAAGAACTGATTAATAATTAAGAGTTTGATTGTACAATAAAAACCATTTTCTTACGTGGATAGTTCTATGTGATTCGTTATGTTGTATTTCTAAGCATAGGGCTAGTTTTGATTTCCCATAGGTAGATTAATACCTACGTCACCATTAGATAAAGTACCTAGCTCAGTAGCTACCGATAAGCTATTGTAAACCAATCAGTAAGAAAAATTATCAATAAAAAACATAGGTATCACCCCACACATCCTAAAAAGGTACATGGTAAATAATAGTATCACCCACAAAACGGGTTCTAACTAAACACAAATAATGGTATCGTCTACAAACAAGTCGAAACTTGTCTGAAAGAAAAGGTATCATTCAGGGAGCAGGTTACAACCTGTCGATAATCATGCTCATGCTTGACCACAAAATCCCAGCCTCGCTTAACTATGATTGGTTAGAAAGCATAAAATCTAAAAACTTACTCATAGATCCACCCACTACTTGTACCCTAGTAAAAAATGACCTAGGAAAATTGTTAATAAAAACGTGTTTTAGTATTCAATCAATATAGTGCGCGGCCCATTTAACTAAAACTGATAATTAATAAGGTGTTTTAATGCAAGTGCACTACAGTGATCAAAAAATTCCATTTTCAAGTAAGTATCGTACGTAATTATGACACCTATTCAAAAATCCCTTGTAAACTTACATTAATTTAGTTGAGGTTGTGCTGCATAGCAAATGTGTTTTTTGACTTCTACATAACCACTCGTAAGTCGTAACCAAAGGAATAATGAAACGTGCGTTTATGGGAAACTAAAGTTATGTGCGAATGTAGCGTTGCCCACAAGGCGACGGAGCGCAGTGTCGTACGAACTTTTGCGACGCTCATTTTATAGTGGCGGTCACTAGTACAAATCGAGCGCTAGTGTATCATTACCTACGCAAGAGCGAGCCAATAGGATGCGGCCATTAGAAAGAATGTACGAGATTTTGTTTGCAGACGTTTATCTTATTGGTGTTTAAAGCGCCACATTTATTGTAAATCAACTTAAATTAACACGTACAATGACTAATCTTATTAGATTGCATACAAGTTTTAAACTACCTACTACTTCTCTAATCAAGATAGACTAATTAGAAACAGACAACCACAAAAATATTTTAAAATTCTAATTAGTTTTTTTTCCTGACTCAAGACTCGACTCGTTGTAGTTAGAGCTGATGCATAGCATCAGCCACATTCGTCCTCTTTCTAACTCATCCATTTGTTTTTCATTTATCCGTTTTGTGGCAACCAAGCCAAGATTTTGATCCGTACAGCATGAATTAAGTCTACGTCTTTGTAGGCGAAGCCCAATAAAACAAGCTACCTTAGTCATGTAATGTTCCTTTTATTATAATAAGTTTGTAGGCAAAGCTCAGTAAAACACGCTGTAGGTAAAGTCCATTAAAACGAGCTACCTTATACATGTAATGTTCCTTTTGTTATAATAAGTTACTGTATACTCACCTGTGTCATTTGCCTTAAGCACATTACTTGTAATTTGTACCCATCCGGTAGTAAAAGTTAATTTAAAATACCTAAACTATTTTATGTAGGTAAAACCTTGTAGCGCAAGTAATATACGTTGCACCCCACTAACGGTCTCGCTAATCCAGTAAGAATTGCAAAACCTTGAACTTCCTTACACGTGTTGACCGGAACTGGACAAGTCGAAACCTGCTCCCCGGGAAGGCCATGGTTTCTCGGCGCTGATTGGTGGAATTAGCCCAAAATTAGTAATTACGTGTGCAACTTGCGCTAGGGGTTGGAGACGATATAATAAGCATGTTTTGTTTTGTAAAGCACTAGTCATCAAATAGTCATCAAGTGAATATGAATAATCAGTGAAATTGTGAAAATAGTGGCTCCGCTGCCCACTGTTAAGTCGCGATGTACCCTTTAACTAGCTAGCCAGTCTCAGTATTAGCTTAGGATGTATTTTGTGTGAATTCCTTACTATATTTTTGTCCTAAATATGTTGTGCTCGTAATAATATTCTGTGTAAATTAATGTGTTGTGTAATAACGGGATGCGTAATATCCTATTGCTCTGTGTCATCGCATGTACCTCGCTATCTTGTGCCTAATGACTGATTCGTGAATATAAGAGTTTTAATTCGTGTGATGCTGGTTTACTTTCACTCCTTCGTCAAGGGAACACCGTTACCCCCGCCTACATCACCTGACTCCCCGTATATCTAACAGTCTTTCTCGGGCAAACTTTTCCAAGAGTCGCTCACTCCCATGCAATTATGTGCCATATTTACCTGCTTACTCGTACAAGGAGAAAATCACTACATATGTCTCAGGGTAAACAATATAGGTCATCAATGTATATGTATATTTCAAGATCTGCCTACTGATTCATCAGGATGGTGACAATGTCACAGACCAACCTTGAGCAAGGCCTTCCAACGCTTCTCAAGCCCGGCAAATCCTCCATCTATGTCGGTCACAAGAGAAGTACTTACCACACATCTGTTCCATGCCTGCCATGCCTGTGGCGGTTAAACCTTGAGTATGACGGAATCGACCAGCTTCTGGAGGGCCTTAAGAACCGGTTTTCAACGGCCCTCACTCGAGGAGTAGTGAGGAGTTCGGCCGTAACTGAACTGACAGCCGCGATGTCAAAAATAAAATAACCGTAACAAACCAATAAAGCGGTCTTAACCACATCAGGTTCTGTTAAAGACCACGTGTGCCTGCAGTCCAAAGATGATTGAATAAGGCTCTTGTGTCACCATCTACCTAAAACTCTTCACAACGAAGTTGGGTCAGCTTCCAGCCGGCTGCCTATCTTAGCTCCTCAGACCACAATCAAGTTACTGGACAACAGGATACTTGATAAGACTGGTCTTCAGTCTATTCAGGCTCCAGTTTCTATCATCTACGCATCACGACCGGTGTAGGCGACGGCTAAACGTGCTTTCCGAGGCACCCAGGGGTCTTACTTTGAGGCATAGCATTGGCCTGTATCTATCTACATCAAATCGAAATGCAACCGCCATACCAAGTGAGGTTAATTTTTCTACTTTAAGTTTATTTTTGTAGTTGAAAAAAAATAAAGCTAAAAATTAAAAGGAAAATCAAACGCAATTAGCCAATCAGATGCAAAGAATTCTCTGATTGGCCGAACGCTGCGCTTGCGCATGAAGTTTGCGCAGACGCAACTATAAAAGCCGCGCGCCCGTTTTCCCTTATTAGTATAACTAATGTCGGAGTCGGAGTCGGGAGTCGGGCAGTCGGGCGGGACGGTTTCGGATAGGTCATGAAGTTGACGATGCCGGTGTTCGGATTCGGGGAGCGTGAGATGCGCGTTCGGCCGGTGGCGGAGGTTTATTTTGACGACTGAGTAGGAAGCGTAGGTCGGGTCGCGTTCAAAACGTTATTTTCTCTATAAAAGTGATAGTTAGTGCCGATCGAGGTCGACGCGTCAACAAGGAGGATATCGAGCTTGTGTGGTAACAGGACTCCGTCGATATCACACAGTCTCGCGAAGGTGTTATCGACCTGAAAGTGAAGCGTCGTAAAACACCGCGGCCGCCGAACTGCTAAGGACGGACGACTCCGTACAGGACGTGCAACCTATTAATGTAGTGATTTTAAAAGACTACAGTGCCCTTCGAGGAGTTGACAGTGTACAGATTGGTGTGATCGCATCGTAAAGCGCGTTAAGTAATTTGTAAAACTACAATAGACCGTCGCAGCCGCGTACTCGTTCGGGCGGCGAGCGGGCGCGCCAGTACCTAGGTAACCCGTGGCCCGTGGCCGGGTCCGTGTACAGCATTCTCTCGGCACAGTATGTACGCTGCCAGTGATGCGGCTACGTGTAATAATATGATTACAAAAACCAAGAAAAACAAAAAAAAAAAAAACCCTCATGAGACGCGATCAAAATTGCCATAATAATAACACGACATAAACAAACGGCACGCGCACCGAGACGCGATCATACGAATAGATATCATAGGTACCTACTAGGTAGATGTTCTACAAGAACGCAAGTCTTGTATCGAATATTACGGTAGGTAGCTAGCTACTAATGTTTCGTTATTCGGTATACACCTCAGTGGCGGAGGGCTTTTCAAGCGTAGACCAACATTTGGTAGGTATGTACATAAGCAAGGGCATTATAATGTATGTAGGTAAGTATTTCAATATAAAGCTAACAATAAAACTGATTTATCTATTATAGAATTACGATTACTCATTAATTTTAGCCCTCCTCTCGTAGTTCTAGGTAAGTAACTCAAACACACACTATGTACGTATTACTGGAGTGTATTTATTGGTAGTCGTTAGACTGTCACTCGCAGTAGGTACCTATTGTTTATGTGATGGCACTTGCATACGTCTTATTGAGTGAGTGCTAGTATGTAAGCAAGTAAGTAAGTAAGTAAGTAATTAAGCAAGCAAGCAAGCAGGTAGGTAGGTAGGTAGGTAGGTAGGTAGTATGTATGTATGTATGTATGTATGTATGTAAGTAAGTAAGTAGAGGTACGTTTTTTAGACAATTCCACTCAAGAAACATTTAATAACATCGAATCATATGCGGCCCTGAAAAGGGCCTTTTTTATGAGCGCGTCTATATACGCATGGTCGAACGGTATGATTATGTTCACAACAAACACAACACACACACGTCCACCACGGTATGCAGAGCTGGTTGCGCAGGCAGGCAACGTGTACACGCGGGGTATGTGCACTCGTTTAACCGCCGAAACCGTACAGGGTACGACCCTGGCGCTTCAGAGCGTAGACGACATCCATGGCGGTGACGGTCTTCCTCTTGGCGTGCTCGGTGTATGTGACGGCGTCGCGAATCACGTTCTCTAGGAACACTTTAAGCACACCGCGAGTCTCCTCGTAGATCAGACCGGAGATACGTTTCACTCCGCCTCTGCGAGCCAGACGACGGATGGCGGGCTTCGTGATACCTTGGATGTTATCACGAAGTACCTTCCTGTGACGCTTGGCTCCTCCTTTTCCCAGACCCTTTCCTCCCTTACCGCGACCGGTCATCTTCTTTGCAGTGGGGTTTCAAAACACACGATAAAAACAGCACGGGTGCGCGCACACGAACTACGCGAGCGACTGTGTAATTTTAAAACCCGCTCGGCTCCTTATATTTATAGTAAACGTGGAGCTCAGCGGGCGGGGGCACAGAAACGGGAGGCGCGCGGGGCGAGGCGAGCCGACGCTCGTCGCCGGTTGGTCGGTTGTACGAATAGAACTTGAGTACTAAATTTATTAATTATTATATTATATTATTAGGTAGGTAGGTAGGTAGGTAGGTAGGTAGGTAGGTAGGTAGGTAGGTAGGTAGGTAGGTAATAATCCAAAAAAAAAAAAAAAAAAAAAAAAAAATGAAAAAAAAAAAAATAAGAAAAAAAAAAAATGCTGCCAATAACCAAGTATCTATCACACGAGTATTACTTCAAAAATACCATGCACCTAGTTTAAACGATAGGTAAAATCTAATCAATTATAACTCTATCGCAGTAGCTGATAGACTATTGCTTTCATTATGTTATATAACCAGATAAATATCCTGGACTGTGTGTCTCTCTAGTGAACCAAAGTATGTTTCGAATCAACCGTGTAAGTTATCATAGTAGGAATATAGATGTAGATAGGTACATTATATATTATGATATTTTGTTTGAAAATAAAGGTTACTTATATGGATCATGCATAGTGTAGGTAGGTAGGTAGGTAACGTTTTGTTTGTTTTGACATCTGATATAAAGAAACATTTTATATTCTGATACATATGTGGCCCTGAAAAGGGCCTTTTATGTGAACGAACGCACAGCCACAGCCACAGACACGATGCACTGCACCAAGGCAGTCTACGTGTATTGTGTGACGTCAGCAGCAGTTTTAAGCGCGTTCGCCTCTGATCCTGCGCGCCAACTGGATGTCCTTGGGCATGATGGTGACGCGCTTCGCGTGAATCGCGCACAGGTTGGTGTCTTCGAAGAGGCCGACGAGATAAGCTTCGCTAGCCTCCTGCAGCGCCATAACAGCGGAGCTCTGGAAACGGAGATCGGTCTTGAAGTCCTGTGCGATCTCACGCACGAGACGCTGGAACGGAAGCTTGCGGATCAGCAGTTCGGTACTCTTCTGGTAGCGACGAATCTCACGGAGGGCCACAGTGCCGGGCCTGTAGCGATGGGGCTTCTTAACGCCACCGGTGGCCGGTGCGCTCTTGCGCGCAGCCTTGGTGGCTAGCTGTTTCCTCGGCGCCTTACCACCGGTGGATTTACGAGCGGTCTGCTTAGTACGCGCCATTGTAAACAACACGAAACAAGAGATATATAATAATTGATCAACTGAAAATTCAATAGATACACGCAACGGACGCGCGCGGACCTACACTATTCGAACGTTTGAGAGAGAATAAAAACGCATCGCGCTCGCTCGATGTATTTATACTAAAGCGACGTAGCGGGCATGAGCGCGCTCGCTCGCCCCTGCGCGCCGCCTTTAGTACAACGAGCTAACTAAAATTGTTATAAACCACATCTATGAATTTAAATGCAATAATCATTTTTTAGAATACATGTAATTATGTTCCTCGTACTTAAAATGAATTTACCGTTTCTACTCACATAATAACTCCTAATAAAGTAGGTCCTACACAGAGTATTACACGTATTTACTTACATTCAAATTCAATTAGAGAAAAGTGTTGAGAAAATACCTAGGTAACCCGTTGTCATTATTAATGTGTTTTTCTATGCTAAGACACTGCTACTTCGGTCTCGTTTTGCTTGCTATAGTTTACGCGGGAAGATTTGTTGGTTTCGTCTAACTAAATACCCAGGTAGCTTATTAACTAACTAAGCAAGCAAGCAAGTAAGTAAGTAAGTAAGTAAGTAAGTAAGTAAATAAGTAGGTAGGTAGGTAGGTAGGTAGGTAGGTAGGTAGGTAGGTAGGTAGGTAGGTAGGTAGGTAGGTAGGTAGGTAGGTAGGTAGGTAGGTAGGGAGGGAGGTAGGTATGTTAGTATGTATGTATGGTATTCGGATAGATCTATTTAATAAAATAAGCCTAATAAGTCCTCATCCAATTCGTCTGTATGATACGAACTTAATAAAGTTGTTTGTTCGTTAGTTGTAATATTTATTTATGTATGTATGTATGTATGCATGTATGTATGTATGCATGTATGTATGTATGCATGTATGTATGCATGTATGTATGCATGTATGTATGTATGTTAAGTTAGTTAGTTAGTAAGTAACGTTTTGACTGTCATCCAATTTAAAGAAACGTGAATTTTTCACATGAACATATTTGTGGCCCTGAAAAGGGCCTTTTGTTTTGACTCCTGCCATCGCCATCCCACGGTGCGCGTGCGCGTCCAGAGGTTTGCCGTGGTTTGTGTCTCATAGCACGTGCATCGTGCGCGTCTCGTACGTAGGTACATACATGAAACACAGCGGGTAGGCACTTATGTGTATGTATGCACATTACGACGACACGAACAACACAATTAACACGCACCACAATCGACAAGACACACGAACAAGCGCACTGGGTCGCAGCACTGTACACAAACACGAGGCGGCGTTGAGACGGAGCGTCGGCGGCTCTTGCTAGCCTACCGATCGCTCACTCACTTGGAGCTGGTGTATTTGGTGACGGCCTTCGTGCCTTCACTGACGGCGTGCTTGGCGAGCTCGCCGGGCAGTAGGAGCCTGACGGACGTCTGCACCTCCCTGGACGTGATGGTCGATCTCTTGTTGTAGTGGGCGAGACGGGAAGCTTCGGCGGCGATACGCTCGAAGATGTCGTTCACGAACGAGTTCATGATAGACATGGCCTTGCTGGAGATACCGGTGTCGGGGTGCACCTGCTTCAGCACCTTGTAGATGTAGATGGCGTAACTCTCCTTCCTCTTGTGCTTCTTCTTCTTCTTGTCGGTCTTGGAGATGTTCTTCTGGGCTTTGCCAGACTTCTTGGCGGCTTTACCACTTGTCTTGGGCGGCATTATGAGATTGTTTATGAGTACACGTGCTACCGAAACGGAGTTCAGTCACAGTATAGTTCACGAACCGTTTTCAACAGTGTTATTTATAGTGACGGTCGCGGCTCACAGTTGCGGCAAGCGGTGAGAGAATCGACGCAGCGGCGGACCAATCACAACGCTCCAAAACCAGAGTGTCGATCGAACGCGGGGAGAGGGGATACCCGGAGGGAGGCGAAGGGGGTGGGGTGACGCTTGTTGTCATCGTCACTATTATTGAGAAAATGTAAATAAATGAAATTAAAAACAAAATATTTACCATCTGAGATTCTATTATTATTTTCGTATGGCATTTGATTAAGATTTAATTTATAATAAGTAGATAGTAATTAATTAATTTTGCGGCGGGGGCAAACTTTCAAAAGTGCACTGAAAGGTTTCGAAACCTTATCCTGCTCACGATAATTAGTAAAATTATCATATTCTTCGACAGTTCTGTTTTTATTAGGTACTTAAAAAAATTATTATGTAAACAAAAGTTGTTATTGTGATGTATGAAACAACACCATCATAGCCAACGTAATTTCTGTTATACTTACTTAGGCAGGCTAGGCATACATACCGACAGCATTTTCCTTTTTACTGCTCAACATACTGAGTATTAAGTGCGTGTGCGTGTGAGGATAATATCTAGGGTAATACCGTAAATTTTTTTCTTTGTAATGTATAATTCGTACGTGGGTACATTCTAATAGGTTTTAAATCACCCGCCTTACAGTTTAAATGTAGGTAATGCTATCCATCAAGTAAAGCGAGTGCGTGAGTTAGGTAGGTAGGTAGGTAGGTAGGTACGTTTTTGTTTGACGACAACACCGATAAAGAAACTGTCTTTTTTTTTTATATATTTGACGAATCATATTGTGGCCCTGAAAAGGGCCTTTTGTTTTGAATGCATACGAGCGGAGAGCATCGCGCAATCGACATGATATATCGAAATACGCGTGCGGGGGCGCACTCGCACGAAGCACCAACCACGTTCTTCTTCAGACGTCGCGGCACCACGTTTAAGCCTTCTTCTCGGTCTTCTTGGGCAGTAGCACTGCCTGGATGTTCGGCAGCACACCACCTTGAGCGATCGTCACACCGGAGAGCAGCTTGTTCAACTCCTCGTCGTTGCGGATGGCCAATTGAAGATGACGCGGGATGATCCTGGTCTTCTTGTTGTCTCTCGCGGCGTTTCCGGCCAACTCGAGGACCTCAGCAGCCAGATACTCCATCACGGCGGCCAAGTAGACGGGAGCGCCGGCACCCACGCGCTCGGCGTAGTTTCCGTTACGCAGCAGCCTGTGAATACGACCCACAGGGAACTGGAGACCAGCACGGTTGGAACGGGACTTTGCCTTTCCCTTCACCTTGCCACCTTTGCCGCGACCAGACATGATTGAAAGATTTGTTTATAGAACAACTCACGAGAAAATAACGAAACACGCGTACAGAAGTGCGCGCGCCGAAAGAATCTACTCGTAATGTGCCCGCGGAGCCTTGCTCCGCTGAATTTATACGCGCGCCACGCGGCGGTGTAAGCGGGAGGGGTGCACAGATAACGAAACGTAATTCACAAAACGCGCAAGCGCGTTCACGTACACTGCACCATGGATTTGGGGTGGGTAGAGTTTTGACACAGTCGCTATAGAATTAATGAAGTATTTATTTTATTTTTTATTTTATACGAGCTTATTATTTGAATGCGCTTTGTCATAAGATAAAATAATATGAAACACCTACCTATCATTTATTTTTGAATAATGAAACTTTTAACGTGCAAAGTTTCCTTATTTATCCCATACTTTAGAGGGTCTATTGTAAGCGTTAATTGTACACTAGGTACCTACATTAGTTACCTTTGTAGATATTAAACTGTAAGTCTCCTAATTATGTTATTCATTATTGCATCATTGTGTGGATGGATGTATGTATGTATGTATGGGTTAGTTAGTAAGTTAGTTAGTTAGATAGGTAGGTAGGTAGGTAGGTAGGTAGGTAGGTAGGTAGGTAGGTAGGTAGGTAGGTAGGTAGGTAGGTAGGTAGGTAGGTAGGTAGGTAGGTAGGTAGGTAGGTAGGTAGGTAAGGTCTATCGGTCTATAAAGATCTATTTCCTAGCTAGCTAGATAGGTAATTTATTTTATAGAGTTATTTCGTGTAAGTACCTCTCTCTGTGTGAATATTATATTAGTGCTCAAGTACAACGTTTTTGACTATCATCTGTGTTAAAGAAACGAATATTTTCAATATTCATGATAGTATTGTTAGCCCTGAAAAGGGCTTTTTGGTGTGGCGAGCGCATGCACGCGCGCTAAGCATCTCGGTGCCGCCGTCCGTGGTGGTTTCTTCAGTTGATTCTTCTGATGATCGACACCTTGGTGACGAGCTCGAGACACGTCGAGCGCGTTCTGCACCCTCCTTCCCGAGGACGATAGACGCGTACGTACTGCGTGCGCGCGCGGTTGGACGATGATGAAAACAAACGCACAAACAAACAACAACAAAGCGCACGCGCGCGACTCTCTCTACAGTGTAGGTAGGTATGTGTACACACAAACAGTACCTAGTAGTTTAAGACGCGCACGCACACTTGTCACTATCACTCATCAGCTGCTGTCGTATCGATGGTGAGCAGTTAGGTAGGTGAGTAGGTACCTAGTACCTAGGTGTTGGTGGTGGTCTGGTCAGCCGACACTGCTGCGCCGCTGTCGTCGCCGTCGTCGTCGTCGCCGTCGCGGGTGTGACGCGAACGCGACCGTAGCTTACTTCTTAGCGGCGGAAGCTTTCTTGGCTGCCGGCTTAGACTTGGGTGTAGCCGCGGCCTTCTTGGGTTTAGGCGCTTTAGGTTTCTTGGTTGGCGGCTTCGCGGTCTTCTTAGCCTTGGGTGCGGCGCCTCCCTTCGCCTTAGCGGGCGCGGCGGCCTTCTTGGGCGCCGGCTTCTTCTTAGCGGCGGCGGCCTTCTTGTCCTTGGCGGCGGCGGCGGCCGATGCCTTGGACTTTGAAGGTGAACCGGAGGCGGCGGCGGCTGCCGCGGCTGCTGCCTTCTTGGTCTTGGCGCCGGCCGCAGAGGCGGTAGCCTTCTTCGTCTTCGCGGCGGCGGCGGGCGCCTTGCCGGCGGCCTTGCCAGCGGCGCCGGCGGGTTTCTTGGACGCGGACGATTTCGACTCGAGCTTGAACGAACCGGAGGCACCCTTGCCCTTGGTCTGGATCAGTGCGCCAGATTCGACGGCGCTCTTCAGATATTTTCTGATGAACGGAGCCAGTTTCTCCGCGTCGACCTTGTACTGCGCGGCGATGTACTTCTTGATCGCCTGCAGGGAAGATCCGCTGCGCTCCTTCATCTCCTTGATGGCGTTGTTGACCATCTCAGATGTTTTGGGATGGGTCGGCTTCGCCTTCGGCTTCTTCGCGGCACCCGCGCCGCCGGCCTGCCTCGCCGCCTTCTTCGCTGGAGTAGCGGGCGCTGGTGCCTCGGTAGCAACTGCGGTGTCAGCCATTGTATCGTATTGTATTAGATAAACTTCACACAAAACACAAACTGTTATGAATATTAGGTATATACTGATAGAGACTTAGATGTCGCCACTTATAGGTTACAAGAAATTCGTATACGTACGCTCAGGCACGACGGAACTTTACCGTAACGAGCGCCGTGATGTCGCGGGACGTTTTCTCGTATGAACGCTTGAAAGTTTTCACTAACACGTATCTATTAAAATTAATAAAAAGAATGGTTAACGGCGTTTAGTGCAACGGGTTGCGACGGTTTCGGATAGGTCATGAAGTTGACGATGCCGGTGTTCGGATTCGGGGAGCGTGAGATGCGCGTTCGGCCGGTGGCGGAGGTTTATTTTGACGACTGAGTAGGAAGCGTAGGTCGGGTCGCGTTCAAAACGTTATTTTCTCTATAAAAGTGATAGTTAGTGCCGATCGAGGTCGACGCGTCAACAAGGAGGATATCGAGCTTGTGTGGTAACAGGACTCCGTCGATATCACACAGTCTCGCGAAGGTGTTATCGACCTGAAAGTGAAGCGTCGTAAAACACCGCGGCCGCCGAACTGCTAAGGACGGACGACTCCGTACAGGACGTGCAACCTATTAATGTAGTGATTTTAAAAGACTACAGTGCCCTTCGAGGAGTTGACAGTGTACAGATTGGTGTGATCGCATCGTAAAGCGCGTTAAGTAATTTGTAAAACTACAATAGACCGTCGCAGCCGCGTACTCGTTCGGGCGGCGAGCGGGCGCGCCAGTACCTAGGTAACCCGTGGCCCGTGGCCGGGTCCGTGTACAGCATTCTCTCGGCACAGTATGTACGCTGCCAGTGATGCGGCTACGTGTAATAATATGATTACAAAAACCAAGAAAAACAAAAAAAAAAAAAACCCTCATGAGACGCGATCAAAATTGCCATAATAATAACACGACATAAACAAACGGCACGCGCACCGAGACGCGATCATACGAATAGATATCATAGGTACCTACTAGGTAGATGTTCTACAAGAACGCAAGTCTTGTATCGAATATTACGGTAGGTAGCTAGCTACTAATGTTTCGTTATTCGGTATACACCTCAGTGGCGGAGGGCTTTTCAAGCGTAGACCAACATTTGGTAGGTATGTACATAAGCAAGGGCATTATAATGTATGTAGGTAAGTATTTCAATATAAAGCTAACAATAAAACTGATTTATCTATTATAGAATTACGATTACTCATTAATTTTAGCCCTCCTCTCGTAGTTCTAGGTAAGTAACTCAAACACACACTATGTACGTATTACTGGAGTGTATTTATTGGTAGTCGTTAGACTGTCACTCGCAGTAGGTACCTATTGTTTATGTGATGGCACTTGCATACGTCTTATTGAGTGAGTGCTAGTATGTAAGCAAGTAAGTAAGTAAGTAAGTAATTAAGCAAGCAAGCAAGCAGGTAGGTAGGTAGGTAGGTAGGTAGGTAGTATGTATGTATGTATGTATGTATGTATGTAAGTAAGTAAGTAGAGGTACGTTTTTTAGACAATTCCACTCAAGAAACATTTAATAACATCGAATCATATGCGGCCCTGAAAAGGGCCTTTTTTATGAGCGCGTCTATATACGCATGGTCGAACGGTATGATTATGTTCACAACAAACACAACACACACACGTCCACCACGGTATGCAGAGCTGGTTGCGCAGGCAGGCAACGTGTACACGCGGGGTATGTGCACTCGTTTAACCGCCGAAACCGTACAGGGTACGACCCTGGCGCTTCAGAGCGTAGACGACATCCATGGCGGTGACGGTCTTCCTCTTGGCGTGCTCGGTGTATGTGACGGCGTCGCGAATCACGTTCTCTAGGAACACTTTAAGCACACCGCGAGTCTCCTCGTAGATCAGACCGGAGATACGTTTCACTCCGCCTCTGCGAGCCAGACGACGGATGGCGGGCTTCGTGATACCTTGGATGTTATCACGAAGTACCTTCCTGTGACGCTTGGCTCCTCCTTTTCCCAGACCCTTTCCTCCCTTACCGCGACCGGTCATCTTCTTTGCAGTGGGGTTTCAAAACACACGATAAAAACAGCACGGGTGCGCGCACACGAACTACGCGAGCGACTGTGTAATTTTAAAACCCGCTCGGCTCCTTATATTTATAGTAAACGTGGAGCTCAGCGGGCGGGGGCACAGAAACGGGAGGCGCGCGGGGCGAGGCGAGCCGACGCTCGTCGCCGGTTGGTCGGTTGTACGAATAGAACTTGAGTACTAAATTTATTAATTATTATATTATATTATTAGGTAGGTAGGTAGGTAGGTAGGTAGGTAGGTAGGTAGGTAGGTAGGTAGGTAGGTAGGTAATAATCCAAAAAAAAAAAAAAAAAAAAAAAAAAATGAAAAAAAAAAAAATAAGAAAAAAAAAAAATGCTGCCAATAACCAAGTATCTATCACACGAGTATTACTTCAAAAATACCATGCACCTAGTTTAAACGATAGGTAAAATCTAATCAATTATAACTCTATCGCAGTAGCTGATAGACTATTGCTTTCATTATGTTATATAACCAGATAAATATCCTGGACTGTGTGTCTCTCTAGTGAACCAAAGTATGTTTCGAATCAACCGTGTAAGTTATCATAGTAGGAATATAGATGTAGATAGGTACATTATATATTATGATATTTTGTTTGAAAATAAAGGTTACTTATATGGATCATGCATAGTGTAGGTAGGTAGGTAGGTAACGTTTTGTTTGTTTTGACATCTGATATAAAGAAACATTTTATATTCTGATACATATGTGGCCCTGAAAAGGGCCTTTTATGTGAACGAACGCACAGCCACAGCCACAGACACGATGCACTGCACCAAGGCAGTCTACGTGTATTGTGTGACGTCAGCAGCAGTTTTAAGCGCGTTCGCCTCTGATCCTGCGCGCCAACTGGATGTCCTTGGGCATGATGGTGACGCGCTTCGCGTGAATCGCGCACAGGTTGGTGTCTTCGAAGAGGCCGACGAGATAAGCTTCGCTAGCCTCCTGCAGCGCCATAACAGCGGAGCTCTGGAAACGGAGATCGGTCTTGAAGTCCTGTGCGATCTCACGCACGAGACGCTGGAACGGAAGCTTGCGGATCAGCAGTTCGGTACTCTTCTGGTAGCGACGAATCTCACGGAGGGCCACAGTGCCGGGCCTGTAGCGATGGGGCTTCTTAACGCCACCGGTGGCCGGTGCGCTCTTGCGCGCAGCCTTGGTGGCTAGCTGTTTCCTCGGCGCCTTACCACCGGTGGATTTACGAGCGGTCTGCTTAGTACGCGCCATTGTAAACAACACGAAACAAGAGATATATAATAATTGATCAACTGAAAATTCAATAGATACACGCAACGGACGCGCGCGGACCTACACTATTCGAACGTTTGAGAGAGAATAAAAACGCATCGCGCTCGCTCGATGTATTTATACTAAAGCGACGTAGCGGGCATGAGCGCGCTCGCTCGCCCCTGCGCGCCGCCTTTAGTACAACGAGCTAACTAAAATTGTTATAAACCACATCTATGAATTTAAATGCAATAATCATTTTTTAGAATACATGTAATTATGTTCCTCGTACTTAAAATGAATTTACCGTTTCTACTCACATAATAACTCCTAATAAAGTAGGTCCTACACAGAGTATTACACGTATTTACTTACATTCAAATTCAATTAGAGAAAAGTGTTGAGAAAATACCTAGGTAACCCGTTGTCATTATTAATGTGTTTTTCTATGCTAAGACACTGCTACTTCGGTCTCGTTTTGCTTGCTATAGTTTACGCGGGAAGATTTGTTGGTTTCGTCTAACTAAATACCCAGGTAGCTTATTAACTAACTAAGCAAGCAAGCAAGTAAGTAAGTAAGTAAGTAAGTAAGTAAGTAAATAAGTAGGTAGGTAGGTAGGTAGGTAGGTAGGTAGGTAGGTAGGTAGGTAGGTAGGTAGGTAGGTAGGTAGGTAGGTAGGTAGGTAGGTAGGTAGGGAGGGAGGTAGGTATGTTAGTATGTATGTATGGTATTCGGATAGATCTATTTAATAAAATAAGCCTAATAAGTCCTCATCCAATTCGTCTGTATGATACGAACTTAATAAAGTTGTTTGTTCGTTAGTTGTAATATTTATTTATGTATGTATGTATGTATGCATGTATGTATGTATGCATGTATGTATGTATGCATGTATGTATGCATGTATGTATGCATGTATGTATGTATGTTAAGTTAGTTAGTTAGTAAGTAACGTTTTGACTGTCATCCAATTTAAAGAAACGTGAATTTTTCACATGAACATATTTGTGGCCCTGAAAAGGGCCTTTTGTTTTGACTCCTGCCATCGCCATCCCACGGTGCGCGTGCGCGTCCAGAGGTTTGCCGTGGTTTGTGTCTCATAGCACGTGCATCGTGCGCGTCTCGTACGTAGGTACATACATGAAACACAGCGGGTAGGCACTTATGTGTATGTATGCACATTACGACGACACGAACAACACAATTAACACGCACCACAATCGACAAGACACACGAACAAGCGCACTGGGTCGCAGCACTGTACACAAACACGAGGCGGCGTTGAGACGGAGCGTCGGCGGCTCTTGCTAGCCTACCGATCGCTCACTCACTTGGAGCTGGTGTATTTGGTGACGGCCTTCGTGCCTTCACTGACGGCGTGCTTGGCGAGCTCGCCGGGCAGTAGGAGCCTGACGGACGTCTGCACCTCCCTGGACGTGATGGTCGATCTCTTGTTGTAGTGGGCGAGACGGGAAGCTTCGGCGGCGATACGCTCGAAGATGTCGTTCACGAACGAGTTCATGATAGACATGGCCTTGCTGGAGATACCGGTGTCGGGGTGCACCTGCTTCAGCACCTTGTAGATGTAGATGGCGTAACTCTCCTTCCTCTTGTGCTTCTTCTTCTTCTTGTCGGTCTTGGAGATGTTCTTCTGGGCTTTGCCAGACTTCTTGGCGGCTTTACCACTTGTCTTGGGCGGCATTATGAGATTGTTTATGAGTACACGTGCTACCGAAACGGAGTTCAGTCACAGTATAGTTCACGAACCGTTTTCAACAGTGTTATTTATAGTGACGGTCGCGGCTCACAGTTGCGGCAAGCGGTGAGAGAATCGACGCAGCGGCGGACCAATCACAACGCTCCAAAACCAGAGTGTCGATCGAACGCGGGGAGAGGGGATACCCGGAGGGAGGCGAAGGGGGTGGGGTGACGCTTGTTGTCATCGTCACTATTATTGAGAAAATGTAAATAAATGAAATTAAAAACAAAATATTTACCATCTGAGATTCTATTATTATTTTCGTATGGCATTTGATTAAGATTTAATTTATAATAAGTAGATAGTAATTAATTAATTTTGCGGCGGGGGCAAACTTTCAAAAGTGCACTGAAAGGTTTCGAAACCTTATCCTGCTCACGATAATTAGTAAAATTATCATATTCTTCGACAGTTCTGTTTTTATTAGGTACTTAAAAAAATTATTATGTAAACAAAAGTTGTTATTGTGATGTATGAAACAACACCATCATAGCCAACGTAATTTCTGTTATACTTACTTAGGCAGGCTAGGCATACATACCGACAGCATTTTCCTTTTTACTGCTCAACATACTGAGTATTAAGTGCGTGTGCGTGTGAGGATAATATCTAGGGTAATACCGTAAATTTTTTTCTTTGTAATGTATAATTCGTACGTGGGTACATTCTAATAGGTTTTAAATCACCCGCCTTACAGTTTAAATGTAGGTAATGCTATCCATCAAGTAAAGCGAGTGCGTGAGTTAGGTAGGTAGGTAGGTAGGTAGGTACGTTTTTGTTTGACGACAACACCGATAAAGAAACTGTCTTTTTTTTTTATATATTTGACGAATCATATTGTGGCCCTGAAAAGGGCCTTTTGTTTTGAATGCATACGAGCGGAGAGCATCGCGCAATCGACATGATATATCGAAATACGCGTGCGGGGGCGCACTCGCACGAAGCACCAACCACGTTCTTCTTCAGACGTCGCGGCACCACGTTTAAGCCTTCTTCTCGGTCTTCTTGGGCAGTAGCACTGCCTGGATGTTCGGCAGCACACCACCTTGAGCGATCGTCACACCGGAGAGCAGCTTGTTCAACTCCTCGTCGTTGCGGATGGCCAATTGAAGATGACGCGGGATGATCCTGGTCTTCTTGTTGTCTCTCGCGGCGTTTCCGGCCAACTCGAGGACCTCAGCAGCCAGATACTCCATCACGGCGGCCAAGTAGACGGGAGCGCCGGCACCCACGCGCTCGGCGTAGTTTCCGTTACGCAGCAGCCTGTGAATACGACCCACAGGGAACTGGAGACCAGCACGGTTGGAACGGGACTTTGCCTTTCCCTTCACCTTGCCACCTTTGCCGCGACCAGACATGATTGAAAGATTTGTTTATAGAACAACTCACGAGAAAATAACGAAACACGCGTACAGAAGTGCGCGCGCCGAAAGAATCTACTCGTAATGTGCCCGCGGAGCCTTGCTCCGCTGAATTTATACGCGCGCCACGCGGCGGTGTAAGCGGGAGGGGTGCACAGATAACGAAACGTAATTCACAAAACGCGCAAGCGCGTTCACGTACACTGCACCATGGATTTGGGGTGGGTAGAGTTTTGACACAGTCGCTATAGAATTAATGAAGTATTTATTTTATTTTTTATTTTATACGAGCTTATTATTTGAATGCGCTTTGTCATAAGATAAAATAATATGAAACACCTACCTATCATTTATTTTTGAATAATGAAACTTTTAACGTGCAAAGTTTCCTTATTTATCCCATACTTTAGAGGGTCTATTGTAAGCGTTAATTGTACACTAGGTACCTACATTAGTTACCTTTGTAGATATTAAACTGTAAGTCTCCTAATTATGTTATTCATTATTGCATCATTGTGTGGATGGATGTATGTATGTATGTATGGGTTAGTTAGTAAGTTAGTTAGTTAGATAGGTAGGTAGGTAGGTAGGTAGGTAGGTAGGTAGGTAGGTAGGTAGGTAGGTAGGTAGGTAGGTAGGTAGGTAGGTAGGTAGGTAGGTAGGTAGGTAGGTAGGTAGGTAGGTAAGGTCTATCGGTCTATAAAGATCTATTTCCTAGCTAGCTAGATAGGTAATTTATTTTATAGAGTTATTTCGTGTAAGTACCTCTCTCTGTGTGAATATTATATTAGTGCTCAAGTACAACGTTTTTGACTATCATCTGTGTTAAAGAAACGAATATTTTCAATATTCATGATAGTATTGTTAGCCCTGAAAAGGGCTTTTTGGTGTGGCGAGCGCATGCACGCGCGCTAAGCATCTCGGTGCCGCCGTCCGTGGTGGTTTCTTCAGTTGATTCTTCTGATGATCGACACCTTGGTGACGAGCTCGAGACACGTCGAGCGCGTTCTGCACCCTCCTTCCCGAGGACGATAGACGCGTACGTACTGCGTGCGCGCGCGGTTGGACGATGATGAAAACAAACGCACAAACAAACAACAACAAAGCGCACGCGCGCGACTCTCTCTACAGTGTAGGTAGGTATGTGTACACACAAACAGTACCTAGTAGTTTAAGACGCGCACGCACACTTGTCACTATCACTCATCAGCTGCTGTCGTATCGATGGTGAGCAGTTAGGTAGGTGAGTAGGTACCTAGTACCTAGGTGTTGGTGGTGGTCTGGTCAGCCGACACTGCTGCGCCGCTGTCGTCGCCGTCGTCGTCGTCGCCGTCGCGGGTGTGACGCGAACGCGACCGTAGCTTACTTCTTAGCGGCGGAAGCTTTCTTGGCTGCCGGCTTAGACTTGGGTGTAGCCGCGGCCTTCTTGGGTTTAGGCGCTTTAGGTTTCTTGGTTGGCGGCTTCGCGGTCTTCTTAGCCTTGGGTGCGGCGCCTCCCTTCGCCTTAGCGGGCGCGGCGGCCTTCTTGGGCGCCGGCTTCTTCTTAGCGGCGGCGGCCTTCTTGTCCTTGGCGGCGGCGGCGGCCGATGCCTTGGACTTTGAAGGTGAACCGGAGGCGGCGGCGGCTGCCGCGGCTGCTGCCTTCTTGGTCTTGGCGCCGGCCGCAGAGGCGGTAGCCTTCTTCGTCTTCGCGGCGGCGGCGGGCGCCTTGCCGGCGGCCTTGCCAGCGGCGCCGGCGGGTTTCTTGGACGCGGACGATTTCGACTCGAGCTTGAACGAACCGGAGGCACCCTTGCCCTTGGTCTGGATCAGTGCGCCAGATTCGACGGCGCTCTTCAGATATTTTCTGATGAACGGAGCCAGTTTCTCCGCGTCGACCTTGTACTGCGCGGCGATGTACTTCTTGATCGCCTGCAGGGAAGATCCGCTGCGCTCCTTCATCTCCTTGATGGCGTTGTTGACCATCTCAGATGTTTTGGGATGGGTCGGCTTCGCCTTCGGCTTCTTCGCGGCACCCGCGCCGCCGGCCTGCCTCGCCGCCTTCTTCGCTGGAGTAGCGGGCGCTGGTGCCTCGGTAGCAACTGCGGTGTCAGCCATTGTATCGTATTGTATTAGATAAACTTCACACAAAACACAAACTGTTATGAATATTAGGTATATACTGATAGAGACTTAGATGTCGCCACTTATAGGTTACAAGAAATTCGTATACGTACGCTCAGGCACGACGGAACTTTACCGTAACGAGCGCCGTGATGTCGCGGGACGTTTTCTCGTATGAACGCTTGAAAGTTTTCACTAACACGTATCTATTAAAATTAATAAAAAGAATGGTTAACGGCGTTTAGTGCAACGGGTTGCGACGGTTTCGGATAGGTCATGAAGTTGACGATGCCGGTGTTCGGATTCGGGGAGCGTGAGATGCGCGTTCGGCCGGTGGCGGAGGTTTATTTTGACGACTGAGTAGGAAGCGTAGGTCGGGTCGCGTTCAAAACGTTATTTTCTCTATAAAAGTGATAGTTAGTGCCGATCGAGGTCGACGCGTCAACAAGGAGGATATCGAGCTTGTGTGGTAACAGGACTCCGTCGATATCACACAGTCTCGCGAAGGTGTTATCGACCTGAAAGTGAAGCGTCGTAAAACACCGCGGCCGCCGAACTGCTAAGGACGGACGACTCCGTACAGGACGTGCAACCTATTAATGTAGTGATTTTAAAAGACTACAGTGCCCTTCGAGGAGTTGACAGTGTACAGATTGGTGTGATCGCATCGTAAAGCGCGTTAAGTAATTTGTAAAAC